>CAUYRT010042069.1:0-82705 GCA_963574885.1 Lepilemur ruficaudatus
GGATCGCTCAAGGTCAGGAGTTCGAAACCAGCCTGAGCAAGAGCGAGACCCCGTCTCTACTATAAATAGAAAGAAATTAATTGGACAACTAAAAATATATAGAAAAAATTAGCCGGGCATGGTGGTGCATGCCTGTAGTCCCAGCTACTCGGGAGGCTGAGACAAAAGGATTGCTTGAGTCCAGGAGTTTGAGGTTGCTGTGAGCTAGGCTGATGCCACGGCACTCTACAGCCCGGGCAACACAGTGAGACTCTGTCTCAAAAAAAAAAAAAAAGAAGTCAGACAGGTGCCATCTCAGTTTGGGGGACCCTTCCCTGGTAAAACTAGTTCGAGGTGGGACAAGTGGGTATAGAGGACAGTCCCTGGGTCTGTGGGCTACAGACCTAGGTTCTGGTCCTGCCTAACTTTCTATTAAGTTGGCCCTATGTAATGGCTGATATTTGACCACCTTTTATTAACAAATTAGACATATTCATGAGTGAACATGCTGCCTCACCTCTGTGAAACAATGAAGGTAAGTAGACCCACCCTGCTTGATTCTCAGAGTCACATCAGGGATGATCAATAGATGGAAAAGGACTTTGTAAACTATAAAGGGCAATTCTACAAACAACTTTTATAAAACACAACACAGGCCTGAAGGGTGACCATGGGCAAACACAGGAGGGGAATGAGACCCAGTACCTGAGATACGGAGATAGTGGAGAGAAGAGGAAACTTCCAAAAGATAAAATCTAAATATAAACCAAAACACAAGAGCAGGCTGATGCAAGGTGGAAGATGGGGTTAATATGTGGTCATCTGCAACTGAATATACTGCAAATTCTGTAAAGACTACTAAGACAATCAGGGAGACATACATAGCTCGGAGCAAATGATAATAAGGATACAGACTTGAACATGAATGAGAGATCAAAGTTGAATGAATAACCCAAAAGGACAGCCCTTATTCCTGGTGATCAGTATAGTTGTTGCAGATATGTGCTTGTCACACACAGGTAGGCCTCCACCTTACCTCCAAAATCAAATGCAAACTTCAAACATTTCTGAAAATGCTCCCGAGAGGATCTTTTACCCCACATTTAGAAACTGAATGAAAAACCACTCTGTAAAATGACAAAAAAATAAAACTCAACAAACTTCTCATCTCCATATGTACAGTCATCTGGAAAACAGATCTCCCATTAAACGGATGGTCAAAGCTGAACCACAATGTTAAACTCATCACGAACATTCAAGGGCTGCTTTCCCTACCTTCCTGGAGTGAAACATTCCAAAAGGCTAGAAATAACCACATGAGCAAGTTCAGAGAAGGTGCTCCAACTTGGTGCTGCTATCCAGACACTGGGTTAGGAAACCAGTTATTTGGAACTCAGAAAAAGCAAGTAAAGAACTCCTATTTTGATTAGGCAAGGCCCCAGTGCAGTGTGCCTGGCTCCAGAGGGATCTAAGTAGTCTAACTGGTGTACACTCAGGACCACCTCTTAATGAAATGAGGCGTCTTGACTTTAGGCCCCAGGCTGAGAAGCTCTGAGGCCACTTTGGGCCAAGTATAATGTCTTCTCAGCTCCAGCTTCGTGTTTCATAGCAGACCCACGTTTTACTGCAGAAATTTCTCGAGGAGGTTTACTATCCTATGTTATTTCAAATCAGGGCCTCCTCTTGCACAAAAGGCTTAAACTGCCTCTGATTAAGAATGAAAAATGTGTTACATTTTAGTTAATTATTCATTTCTTCATTCAGCAAAGGTTAATTAATAACCTACGAAGTTTAGATGTACTTTGCTTTAGGAAAATCATTTTTAAGGTTGCTTCATGAAAAGTGGGAATATTAGCTTGGTAATTCTTAATGGATTTGTTAAGTGATTATCCCAAGTTTAAATCAGCACTGATTTTCAAGTATGACAAGAAAAGCAGAGACCCATGGAGGTGGGCACACTCCCACCTATCAACAGCCCTCAAGAGAGGTGTTTCAGTATCACCCCAAATGGTCAGTTTTACACGGTTAATCATTTAGTTAGAGGTTCACAGATCAAAAACAATTCTTAAGAAAATGTTTATGTGAACACAGGGACAATGAGTGGTTACCCCCAAAGTGCATGTCAGGGCAGAGATACAAGGTCCTGTTTCATCAGCAGAGTTCTGGTTGGTCCGTTGAAGCTGAAGGTCAGAAGCAGCTGTGTTTCTGTCATTCCCTCATGTGAAGAGTGTACTCCACCGCAGACTGTGTTTATTCCATGATGGGGGAAAAAACCCACAAATTTTTTAAGCTTTATTTCTGCCTCTTCTCCTACAAAAGTCACCAAATTTCTGTGTCTAGGTTATCTGTGAAATCCTTTCTTTTAGATGTCAAGTCATCAGACTTGCAGCTTAGGATGACTGTGATTTAGCCTCTTCCTCAAATTTAATTTTTTCCTCAAATTCAATTTTTAACAATTTGTTCATTTAACAGACATTCTCTGAGCGCAGGCACTGGAGACACCAAAATGAATGAGACAGAATCTCTGTCTTTGGGAACATCTCTTCTAGAATAATATGGGGCCCCAGCTAGATACTTAATTCAACAATATAGCACATGCTTGTAACTGACATGCACAGAGGGCATTGCCAAAAGAGGGAATGAAGAGGAGAGGAGGCTTCTGGCCCAGGTATCGTTCAATATAGAGCAAAAGATTATAATATCTGATTTGCTATCCTCTTAGCATGTACCACCCATAAAAGCAAGACAAAAACCCATGAAGAGTTCAATGTTGGTGAGCTTCTGGGGCACATATGTTGGAAACCATAACTCATTTATAGATACTGAGCTAGAATTGATTTTTCCATTCAAAATGCTTTCCTTGCTGGTAACAACAGTGCTGAAATATCTCTTTTCCATGTGGGAAAGACATGTTGAATCACTTAGTAAGTACCTACAGGGCCACCTACTATGTGCCCAGCAGTCAGCTATGTGCTATGGGGACTAAGACAATGTAGGAGACATATTTTTGCTTTCAAAGGGTTTACATTCTAACTGTAGAGTTAATACTAAAATATGTGACAGAAAAAAAGCAAATTTAGTTCTCTGGGATAAGGACCATATCTCATGCAACTTTGAAAAAATTAACCATTTATTCAACTTCCTACCATTATATATTTCTGGTAATCATATATCTCCTCCCCTTGGGATTTTGAATTGAGAATAGAATAGAAACAAATTGCCAATGGGAATAAAAATACAGGGTCAGCCTGAATTTCAGTGCAGTGGTCCCACTGCTTTGGTTCACATGCTATACAGTCCAGAAGATCTCTTGTCTTTTCACAGAAAGGAGCAAGAAACAGGGATAAGGGCCTAGAATATTCCTTTGATAGTGTTCCTTTTTAGAAAGTATCCCTGTGGAAATACAGGATTTGGGGGGAAGGGTTTCCCTCAACATTGTTCTGGATACAGAGAATTTAAGTAATTTGCCCAAAATCAAAGAGCTAGTAAGTGGTGGGCCTAAAATCAAACTTGATTTTCAGGCCCAGGAATGCAGGTACCAGGCCTGGGCTGCCTCATGACATTTCTATTTAGGAAATTCTTCTTTTAATCAAGAAACTATCCTTGAGCAAGATACTCTAGAACATCTTTCTAGACTAAAACATTGTACCTGCAACTCCAAGCATGGCATCTGACACAAAGACACACAATAATGATTTAATGGTTATATAACTGCTTATACAATTAACTACTAAGTTGTGAGGTACAGACCATAGATGACCCAGGAACTCTAGATAAGGCAGGTTTATTATGGACAGGAGCCTTTCTAGAGGAAGTAGAATTCCAGCTGGGCCTTGAAGAATGAATAGGATTTCAATGGATAAAAAGAACAGAAAAAGTCATGAATAAACAAACTAGACTCAGAGAATTACAACAAAACAGAGCTTGAGTTTTGTCCACCTTGCTACTGACGCAAATTTTGTTACAAAGCATGCTGATGAAGCTTTGTATTGTCTTGATAACAAGTCATTTAAAAAGTGGCTTTTTGGAGCTAGAAAGTACTCCTAATAAAAACAGTGGTTGAAATTCATTAAGCATTTACTATGCCAAGCACTGTTCTAAGCACTTCATATGTATTAACACATTTAATCCCTACCAATACTCTGTTAAGAGGTCAAGGTACAGAGAATTTAAGTAACTTGCCAAGGTCAAAGATCTAGTAAGTGTTAGACCTGGGATCAAACTTGATCCTGGGGCTCAGGAATATTGTCCCAGGTCTTTTGCTCTCACATGGAAGTTTCTTATTAGAAAATTTCTTTCAAGTCAGAAGAAAGTCTTCCACAGGGCTCCCAGCTCAAAGCCTCTGAATTTCTGATTATTTACAAGGCTACAAATCCCTTCTAACCATGCTCTAATCCAAGTATTTGGACAATGAAGTAAATGATAAGTCTCTCTAAATCACAGGATATTCAGTTTATTTGGTTTCTAATTCAGGAATTCCCAAACTTTCCGGTACATCTGAACCACCTGTGGAAGTTTCTGAACATAACATAGGCCCAGGGGCCCTATCCCAAACCTACAAATCTCAGATATTAGGACTTCGTATCTATAGTTTTTAAAAGTTTCAGAAGTAATTCTGATGATTGCCATGGTTTTTTTTTTTGTTGTTGTTGTTGTTGTTGTTGTTTGTTTTGAGACAGAGTCACTCTGTCGCTTAGACTAGCATATAGCGGCATCATCTTAGCTTACTGCAACCTCAAACTTCTGGGATCAAGTGATCTTTCTGCCTCAGCCAGAGTAGCTTGGACTACAGGTGAACGCTACCAATGTCTGGCTAATTTTTCTATTTTTTGTAGAGATGGGGTCTTGCTCTTCTTCAGGCTGGTTTTGAACTCCTGACCTCAAGCAATCCTTCTACCTTGGCCTCCCAAAGTACTAGGATTAAAGGCCTGAGCCACTGCACCTGGTCTGATCACCATGTTTGAGAATCTCTGGCTATATTATGTTCTATTTTATTACTATCTCATATCTCCAATAGCTCACTTACTAAGATCATCAGCTTTAAGCAAAATTATAACTAAGAAGCTCAAGGAACAACACATTAAAATCATATATTCATTTTCCCTCTTTTCAAGAGTTTTTCTCTTAAGAAAACAAAATTCAGAAGCTTCTTAAACAATTTTTTATCTTCCCATTACTATTTTTTTTTCCTTGGCACGGAGAAAGGTGTCAGACTCTGCTGTAGAAAGAGAAGTGGATACTAGGCCAGGGTGAAAATATCAGCCTGCACCTGCTCTAGGCCCTCACATTATTCTCCTAAGTGAAGTATCACAAGAATGGAAAAACAAGCACCCTATGTACTCACCATCAAATTGGTATTAACTGACTTAACTGACCAACACTTAGGTGCACGTATAGTAGGAACATTCATCAGGTGTCGGGTAGGTGGGAGGGGGGAGGAGGGGATGGGTATATTCATACCCAATGTGTGCAGTGCACACCGTCTGGGGGATGGACAAGCTTGAAGCTCTGACTCAGGTGGGGCAAAGGCCATATAGATAGCCTAAACATTTGTACCCCCGTAATATGCTGAAATAAAATCAATCAATAAATAAAATGCATCAAGGGCGAAATATGGTTTCTTACCTGAATACTGCAGATCATGGCTATAGACAACCTGGGTGGTTGTAAGAGAACTGGGTTAGGTGAAGTCACTGGGCTAGAATCCTTGCTCTGGTTCTACAGCTGTGCATTTTTGATCATTATTTAGCTTCTCTAAGTTTCAGTTTCCCCCTCTGTTATATACAAATAATATCTGCCCAGTCTTTTTTTTGGGGGGGGGGGTTATTTGTAGTATCAAAAAAATGAGACAGGTGAGTATATTTTTTAGTGTATGGACTACTACACATTTGGAAAAGATTATTATGAAAGTATGCTATCTTGTCTACATTACTTCAACCAGTAAAATCAGATAGGAATCTTAGTGACAACAAACCAGCTGAATTTTGGTTCTTATACCAATGCCTAACTGGGGCACTGCACAAAGGCAAGTTTTATAACTCCTCCTGATGCTTGGAACAGCTGTGGTGAGGTTCTCCTAGGTTTTTATATGAGACTGACTCTAAAGAACAATTACAGGCTCTGGAACAAGAGATGCTACCACGTTTAAGAAAGTCATTGTTAGAGATGTGAAAAGCATTTTAAAATAAATTTCATTAATGATAAGACATTCAAATGATTAATAAAACATTTAAGATAAGGTCATTCTGTATTGCTTCTCAACCATTATACATGATTATTTCTAAAAATTATGCAATGAAAAATATTTCGCATTTTTAAAGCAATATCTACTTTATTGGGTTACCATTTGTGAATGTTCTCAACAAGCATGTGAATACAGCTCTCAGCACAAGTGCAAGTGAATGGTCACAGAAATGGGCAGCAAGACTGTCTTTTGTGTGATTGCCTTGCTCAGGTGTGAGAGAGAAGGCTAGGCACTTGGCTGTAGGTTTGGTATTCGAAGGAAAGTGGAACCTATTTCCATTTCCTCACCCTGTGATTTTTGTGTGTGTGTGTGTGTGTGATTCACAAAAGAACTATGCAAATGTTTGCTTCCTTGCTGTATATCAAGAGGTTAAACATTTCTGAGCTGATGATGCTAAACTGTGCTCCAGTTATATTAGCATATTTACAAGATCCATGAACATCACCTGCGGATTCTTTCACTACATATTTGAGCAAAATCACCTGCTGACTTCACAGTGAAGGGAGATCTAACGAGTGAATGTGTTTCTAGCAAACTCAAGAGATGCCATTACTAAATTACTAAGTTAAACATGTTATTAACTAATGTTTAAAGGCAAAATAGTATTCGCTAAACTGATTTTTCCTCATTTTCCTCATTCAGCATAATCATGAAACCAACTTCTAGTAAATGGAAACATTCTCACAATTTAAATTTTTTAAGGAGAGGAACACACAGAATTTATAAATACTGTCAAATTAAAGACACATTCCTGAATACTAGGAGACCCGTGCATGTAAGAAAAAAAAAAATCCACCATAAAGTCAGTGGAAGCAAACAACATCTTTGGTCCAGAAGTTTCCTTCTATTGTGGCTTCTGTTGTAGAGGCATTGCTGCAATTGTTGCTCATGAAATACCTTAAATAGCAAAATAGCTTAAGATATTGTCTAACAAGCATTGTTTTGGTCTTAATTTGAACACAAAATGATACCTGAAAATCAGAGGATAAAAAAAGTTCAACCTCTGAAAGAGAGAAATAAGTGCTTTCAAAATGTTACAGTCAATAAATGAAAATACAGTATGGGCAAGAAGTTCTAAAATAACTCAGAGAATTTGCTCAAGACTTTTTTTTTTAAGAACAGGCCTCTTTGGGAGGAAATATATGAATAGGTAATAAAAGCCTTATGTGGGAGAATCAATGGAGTTCCTTCTCAAGTAGACCTGAAGAAGGATAGGATCAATGTAGGGGAAAGGAAACCCAACTAGCCCAGTGCCTGGCACCCACTGGGCACCCAATTAATGCTTGGTGAATTAATGAGTGAAAGAATCATTCCCTGCAGATAACACTTCTACTTTTTTTATTTTAAAAAAGGTTTTGAAACAAAAGAAAATATATATAAATTATAAAATATGTGATGTCCTAAAGAAATGTGAATAGTAAACTGTTTTGCTGACGGACAGTACTAATCCTTGAAAGCAGTTTGAAAGATGATAAAGAATAAATATTCATTGATCCTTGGAGTGGGCTGCTCATCTTATGGTCTAATGCATTTTATGACATCTCCATGTTGGTTAATCTCCAACTGTTCTTCAGAACGGTAAAATAAGTTATATATAAAAAAGTAACTCTATGCATGTTGAAGCCTGATGGAGTTGGGGAAGGAGTCAATTTCTTTGAGAGTTTATATTTACAAAGAAAAACTCTTTGGAAAACTAATATCTGAAGATTTTGTGGTTCCCAGAAAGTGAGGGTGAATGGTAGGAAGTTTTCTTAGTTCAGCTGCTGAACTCTCTACAACAAATGTAATGTTAAAAGTTAATTTCTTAAGCAATTTGGGCATCTGAATCTGATAAGGACTCTCTTTTTTTCAGACATTCTGTTCTGCCTGACTCAAAGGAAAATAACTATTTTTGAGAATCCATACATACGTATGGAAAAAGTAAAGTATAGCACTTTGCAAAGAAATGGAAAGAATTTCTGATACTCAGTTCATGATTCAAAACACATCAAGTAGAAAATTCAGAGACAAATATATGATTGTCTTCATGTGGATTGTTTGGGAGCTAGAAATAAGGGCACATCAGTATATTAGAAAAACTTAAGAATATAAAGATACTTCAGAGAATACCTAATTCCAACCGCCCACTTTAGTGTCATTTCTAAAAGGGTTTCAGCCTCTGCTTAAACATTTATGATACGAAACTGCCAAATTCCAAAGAAGCCTCTTTTTTCTTTATCAGAGTATAAATTACCCTAATAATGTGCTTTGTATGTAGTAAACATTCAACATCAAATTAAATGCTTAATTAAATTGAACTGAAAGTTCTTCTAGCTATCACAGTACCTAATTTTACATCATTGGTCCTAGATCTGCTCTCTGAGGCAACACAAAATACACCTACTGCGTCTTCCATATGATAGTTCTTCAGATTTTTAAAGATTGTCCTCGAAATAAGGATGTCAAAAATACATCATGCATGCTGCCACTCTAATCCCCCAGCCACAGCAGGCATTAACAATCAGAACATCCTTTTCATTGAGCCTGGACAGTTTCGGAATTCTTTCCAACCCAGCATTCCAGGTAGCTACTACCATGGGATTAGAGTTGCTAAGGGAAACAAAAACCCTTTGCCATTCCAGCCTAAGTTTTCTTGTCCCCACGCCAGCCATTTCAAGTTCCCTTAACAATTCCTCACATGCAATGCTTTCAAATTCCCCATGCATCTGGTCACAATGATCTTAGTGTACACAAATTTACTAATGATGTACTTAAAACAACCTATTTCAGTTCTTGAACCGAAGAAGATAATATTCTAGACATAGTCTATTTAACAGAGAGTTATTAGCTTTTGATTTTGAGTATTATGCTTCTAATGGCACCGTCCAGAATTTCAGTCATATTGTCAACAGCCCCTCGTCACACCACTGGCTCACATTGAACCTGCAGTTAATTTAAAACACCTAAGTTTCCTTTCTACAATCTGCTGATAAGTCATTCCCCAAAACTGCACCCCCATCTCCCTCCCTATTCTATCCTGTGTTTATACAATTGATTTTTTGAACTTAATCACAGTAATTTGCACGTAAATGTAAATGATCCAGATTCTATCATTCAACAGAATGTCTGTAATATCTGCTGGCTTTACGTTTCGATATGATAAGCGTGTCGTCTGCGCCTTCAGACACATTATCAGCCAATGTGTCGGTGCTGGGTGTGTGTTCCCAATGTTGCATAAGAGAGAATACCTTCGAGAGTTTGGCCTAGGAATGTGGCCTGGGACTCCGCCAGGCAACTCGCTCCAGCAACATGATTGCAAATTTCTCGACCTTTAGATTCTACACGATGTAAAAGAAATTTGTCTGTGTTTAAAAACACATTCACGAAATAAGTGAACATATGAAAAGATAGAGAAACTTGTTTCAATTTGGGCATAGTTTCAGTTTCCAAAGGCACATGAAAGCAGAAAGAAACCATCAGAAAATGGAACTGCTGATGGTAGCAGCTCCAAAATCAAGACTGATTAGACTAAATCCCATGTGGCAAGAATTTTATTCAATGAGCTCCCTTCTCTCCCCACACTCCCCCCCACCTTTAAGACACTTTTTCTGAAAAATATATTTACACACACTCGCACACATCCTTTTTTTAGACTTTTTTTCCGAAAAAGAAAGTTTTCTGTCCCTGATTGCTTCTATGGATGACAAAAAGCACAGGCAATATAATGACTTTCTTTGGTTATCATGCTATTTTTTTCTCTGCTTACCAAAATTGGCACAAATTTAAGATACGCTATAATCCATTCCCTGAAGCACAGTAACTGGCATCTCCACTGGCATCCAAAAATTTCAAGACATTTAAAAGAAAATCCACAAGTATATAGTTGCTGTCTAAATGAACTTTAACATTTCATATATTCCAAACATAATTTCATGAGTGAATCAAATTACACATAAGAAATTTTAGAACTAAGCCAACTAAATGATTTTTATAATAGGTACTAAAAAAAATTACACGTATTTCCATTTTTAAAATTTTTTTTATTTTTTTAAATTTCAGAATATTATGGGGGAACAAATGTTTAGGTTACATGTTGTCTTTGCTCTGCCTGAGTCAGAGCAAAAGCGTGCCCATCCCCCCACACAGTGTGTAAACTTATTTCCTTCAATTTCTGTCTTCCTGTCAGCAAAGCTGATAATTATTTTTCTATAAAGTTTCTTCATTGTCTGCATCACTAGTGAGAACCTGAAGCAACTATTAATCAGTCTATTTGTTCATTCAACAACATTTATGAAAGTGCCTCCTCTTCCATCAGCATTGTTCTAGATGCTATTATGGGAACATGTAAAAATGAACTAAATATAATCTTTATCATCAAAGAATTTTAACCCAATTTGCAATTATTGGTTCCTGGTTCCTTTACTATTTTTTTGGTGCTGGCTCATATCTATCTGTATCTATCTATTTATATCTTTATTCTAAAGTTGAGGGAATCCTTATAATTTCCTTCCCCTTCTTTTTTTTTTCCTTATTTTTTTTTTTTTGGTGTTTAAAATCCTGCTACATATATGACCCTTTATTTTATTCTTATGCCTTCTTAAATCACTAAAGTTAAAATTGAATCATAGATCAAAGACATTCTCAAAGGTCTCTCTACTCAATTTATTTGGTGTTACTATATCTCAGAAACTGTAATGAATTGCCTGTGGCAAATGAATCAGATCAGAACCTTTGTACTCAATGCTTCAGAACATATCCTTAAAAGTAATAAATGTTAAAAAAGAGGCCCGCCCTTGATTCCTGACAGGGCTATTTTATATTTGGCTACTACATTAAAATGCTAAAAGGACTTTGTGTATATATCGAGTTGTGGATCTACTTGTTTTTAAATTTCATCCACAATTCCATATGCACACTCTCCTCTCCCGCACCCTCCACCCCCCACACCTGCCAAATCTGAATAGGATGGCAAGGAAATCCTAGTAACTGTAGCCTTGGAAAAATGGTTCATATGGAAATAAGCCATTTGGCTGGTAAAGCTGGGGATTTCGTTCTCTAGGTGGCACTATTACTTCAATTTTTGATGAGTTGCTTAAATTACTTGAAACTGCTCAGGTTTTTTTTTTTTTTTTTTTTTGAGTTTCCATTATACAAATCTTAATTTCATATGAACTAGTTGCAATTAAATGACAGATTGCCTTCTAGGTTTTATTTTAATAAGCCAATCTGAAGTTCAGTGATTTTTTTTAATCATATAATTTTACATTTCCTCGTTATATTGTCTTAGAATTAGGAAATCCTCTTTTGCCTGCTCTCCTCTCCCCGAAAGTGCAGAGGCATGTCAAAAACACAGAAGGTCATCATAAAGTTTCCATCAGACCAAAGGAACAAAGATGAAAGCACATTTAAGAGCTACTAGGTTCTGGGAGCTTTCAAAATCAGGACATTACTACCGTGACAACCAATGAAAAGTTCTTTCAAGTGAACCTTTGGGGAAAACTACATAACATTCGTTACTCTCTGGGCTCTCTGGAAATAAACTTTTACTTTATATGGCTGTCACTGAAGCTTGTAAATTTACTTCACTTCCCCCCAATCACTCTCCTGTCCCACATCCAGTTCCCTAACTTACCTAATACAACCCATCCTCAAATGTTAGGCAGTCTATAAATGAGATATCAGGGCAATAAGCCACTTCTTAGCAGCCAGTATATTTGGTCAGATTTGCTCACCGAGACCATAAGTGTCCCAGAGTTGTACCTGAACTTGAATACCTACATTTAAATGAAAGCTTCCATATGTATCTGACCAGATACTCATGTTTTTCTACAGAAAAGAGAATACCTTCCTGTGCCACTTAGAGAACACACCCATTTACCACCCTCTCCCCAGCAAAATTTTTTCAATGTCAATACATTAGCAAGCTCCATTGTTCTGTATCTGCCATCAATGATTCCATATTTTCAATAATTGAGTCCATGACTTTTCTAAGTCTTTTTAGTATAGGTATCCTAGAAATCCAGTGATGCATTTAAGCATAAAATTATTTAGGATTAAATAATTCTGTATCTTAAGTGGAAGTTTAAGGGGACTTTTAGGATACATATGCCTAAGCTTAATAATACCAAAGCTTTCCTAGGGTTAAATCCCATGTGCAAATGACATACGGATTTCATTTGCCAACATCATTTATTGCTTAGCATCACTCCATACTAAACAGAGTAAATGGATGCAGAGTGTAACCAATAAGTTTGCTCATTCACTTCTGAATCCCATCTGTGCATGTTATTCATCCTAATAAAGAAAATTTATCACAGCACAACTTAATGTGTATCTGTTCAAATGATTTCTTCCTCCACTGAACAACAGCCAGCACTTTAAACCTAGAATTTCACAAAATTCTCTCCTCCGTTCCTCTTTAAAATGCATTCACAGCTTGAGATCACAGAGCTGCCAGTGGCTGAATGGCTGCACTAGATGGCTGAGAGTCCTTCAATTAAGCAGCAATTTTGCAATTAGTGGAAACTGAGTGCTCTACAATTGTTTGAAAACAAGTTGAGACAAGTCAGCAATTACCCTATTAAAGGGATATATTCAGTTGCATTGGACTAGGCAGCCCCCTCACACAAACTGAACTCTTCAACACAGGGAGATGCAAGTTGAACATTAATGTTTTTATCATTAAAATAAGTATTACGGACATCTGAAATGGGAGTGCCTTTCATCTTAAAACATAGTCAGAGTTGTCTGTTTTCATTCAGGAAGTCTGAAATTGTTCTTCTCTCTACTCTGGGACTAATTTCCTAGATCTTAAAATGTTAATAAACTGCTAGTATATGACCTTTCCATTCTGTACATCTTCAGTTTTCTTAAGATTAAGTCTATGACTGAGATCCAAAGCTGTTGGCTGTGTTATATGTCACAGTTCACATATATAAGAGCTCTGTGTGTGTCTCAGACACACACATAGATTTACAGAATGTTTTAAAAGATAAATGCAAAAAAAATGTAAACAAGCTCTTTGCTATACTATTAGGTGGGCGTGCTGAACTCACTATGTGTGCTGAGCTGCAAACCAGAGCTATTTATATTAGAAACAAATGAGATTATCAATCATCCACATTTTGACTACTGAAAAGCTGGGACTCTTAAAAGATTCCAGGAAGAGGGGGATAGCTTACATTCTAATGATGCCCCTTGTAAACAAGAAACCCAAGGACTTTGAGCCAGGATTTTAGAAATTTGCATTATTTACAGGATTTCCCCCTCCTGGGGAGTCAAAATGAACCATAAATACCCCAGCACCGCCCTTCCACACCTTTGGCCATTATAAGACTAAAGCAATTAACTCACATAGTATAAATAAACCATTTGAGGTGATTACTGCATTTTAGGCAAATGGTCCCTTTCTTGGTTCCTTTGGTTTGCAAGTAAAAGTTACACACACTGAAAGGATTTTCTAAAGCAGATTTCCCAAATGCTTTATTTTCTGGGATATACAAACATTGCCCTACTATCTTAAATGGCCTTAAATATCACCTTAATTTAAACAAGATTTCCAGGTACTAACTCAGCTCTGAATGGGCTATGAAAGTCTCCAAAGGTATGTGAAAAATTACTGTTATTTTGCTTTAAAAAAATGTGATGTCTAAGTGTGTCTGCAATGTTCTAATGCTTCAAAACACGTACGTAAGTCTTGTTTATCTGGAAATCATTTCTTTCTGCTTATATCATTTATAAATAGAAAATGTTCTTGTAATAACTTAAAATAGTTCTACATACATAATGCTTTTCGTGTCATAAGACTTACTACTGGTCTATATTTACCAACATTTATCACATTTTACAAAATAAAGTAGAAGGAAAAAAAGACAACGACTTTATGGCCCTGGAATTCCAGTAATGGTGACCAACATGTTTTAAATTCCAGTAAAGGTTATGGTTACATTTCAACAAGTGTTTCTTTCCTTTCTCTTACCTCTGCTGCTAACCCAGAGGTAAATTTACAAAAGAAAAAAAGTCTTAAGCAAGGCATTTGCAAAATCAGGGAATAGGAGTTTAGTGATTGTTTTAAAGAGGTGCTGTTCCCAGCATCAAAACTTGTAGGATAATTTCAGTATGCTATGTGATCTGTTATGTGTAATGGCGTGAAGCGCTATGTGTCATAATCTCAGAAACCTCTGACCTAAAAATGATAATCTTGCGTGAGGTAAAGCACTGAAGGCTCCCACACTTAGACAAATTAAATCTGTAATTATACCACAATAAATTAAAATGTAAAAAGTACTTATCAAATTGTAAGGCCAAAATGGCTTTTGACCTTAAAACAAACTCATATAAAAACAGATTTTGGATAAAAATAAAGGAGGGGGAGGATATTTTCCAAGAAGTTGAGTCAATTTGGGGATTTCATTTAATAGCATAGCACCTTATTTATACACAGCTAAAAAAAAGTCAACGTTCCCAATTATATATCACTTTGCTTTAAAGATAACTGTACTAGGAGGATCAATAAACACTCAGAAATATGCTTTTCTTTGCTTCTGGCCAAGAACACTCCTGCATTTTTGTCAGAAAATGTTCACTGGTTGCTGCTGACAGTGAGGAGTAAGCACAAGATACCTGGAGAACCCTAAAATAATATCCAGGAATCCCTAACACAATCACCAACTGTGGCTTATCAAAGCTCCCCAGCGCAAGGAAAACTTTTTGCATTGGAGCCAACGAAGAGTGAGGAGTCTAAATCCGACGACTAGTCGCACGCCCTACAGAGCTGGAGTCAGAAGCACCACTCAAGTCCCTCCTACCAGCTCCCTAAGGGATCCTGTAAAACCATCCCTTACCACTCCCCACCCCCAGCCTCCCGCCCACAGCAGCTGCTCTTGGCAGCATGGCCGGCAGAGGGCACTCTCTACCTTCCCTAGCAAGGCTCTCCCAGTTCTCTTCTCCTCCTCCTCCTCTTTCTTCTCCTCCTCCTCCCCCTCACCTCGTCCTCCCCCCCAACCCCGGTCCCTCATCCCCGCTCCACCCCCAATACACAAACACTGCATCCTCCAGTTCGTCCCCAAGGCTTCCTCCCCTTGGGGGTGTCCCCAGTCTGCAATTTCCCCTTTTCCTTGCCCGTCAGGCATAAAGCCCCCAACCCTCAGCTATTTCTTTCCAGGCTCAGCTCACTCCCCCATTTCTCACTTCCTGGCTCTGCATCCCCAGAGACCAACCGGAGCAGTAATTCCCCATATACATCCCACCCACCCCCCAAAACTCAAAACTTTCACGTCTCTAGAGAATGCTCCAGGAGCGGGCGGAGCAGAGGGGGAGAGATGTGGGTACGGCCCGCTCCGGAGTCTCGCGGCAGAAATGCTCCAAGTTTTCCAAGCTACATTGGCTGTGGACTTGTAAGTTCGCTTTGGTCTCAACTCCAGGGAAGCAGGTGACCACGTGCAGCCGGGCCCAAGCCCTGGGGACGGGATGCGGCCAGAGGGCGCAAGTTCCCTGGCCCCTCCACCCCAGCAAGTCGGCGCGGGGGCCGACCAGCCCACGGGAAGGATTCGTATCCCAGCTCCAACACCCTCCCCTCGGTCAGGGCCCCCGACAGCTTGCGCCCTAAATCTCTCACTGTCCCTCCTTGGCTGGGGGAGGGTTTCAGGGATCCCCGGGGCGCCGTCTTTGCTCCCATCGCGAAGCTCCGCGTCTCCTCTTGGCCTTCTCTCCCTTACTTAAGGGCTTTCCGAGGTCCCTCTCCCTGGGGGTGCCGGCTGCCCCTCTGGGTCGTGGGATATGGGGAGAAAGCTCCCCAGGGGCAACTCCAAATCCTCCTTTCTCCGGGAGGAGAGGAAAGAAGGAGCCTGGCCTCTTCCCACAACTTTGCGGGGGGGCGCCTCAATCAACTTTCCCCCGCGGACGGGCGGCTCCCGCGCCAAGCCCCACGCCCGGCGCTCGCCTACCTCGGGGTCCACACAAAGCTCACGGGTCCCCAGCGGCGGAGTCACATCGTTGTCCCGCTCCTGGCCCCAGCGCCCAGCCCTGGTCCCCGTGGCGGTGCTGCTCCCCGCCGGCCCCGCAGCAGCGCTGGCAGCTGCATTCAAATGTCTCATCAAAGCTTCACGAGGAGGAGTTGAGGGGCGCACCGGGCCGGCTGCTCCGCCCGGCCTGGGAGCCCGAGGAGCGACGGGGTGCGCGGGACAGCGAGCGGGCGGGTGCGCCCGGGCGCGGCGGCGGCGGCGGGGACCCGGAGCTCCAGCCTGCGCCTTGCGCTCGGGTCAGACATTATTTAGCTCTTCGGTTGAGCTTCGATTGGTCCAACGGCGCCGCCCCCCGCTCCCCTCCCCCGGCTCGCCCGCGCTACCGATACCCGTTCGGGGCGGCAGCTTAAAGTGAACGCCGCGCCTTTTCCTCGCCCCGGCTCGGCCCCCGGGGCCCCACGGGACGCCCGGGACTCCCCTCTCCTACGGGGCCTGTTCCCGGCTCCCATTCTCCCGGGACGACGCGACGTCACCCCGCGAGCCCCGCGCCCGCCCGGGGAGCCTCGGCGGGATGTCCGCGGCTTCGAGGGGTGGTCGAGCCCCAGCCCCGTGGAACCCCGCGTCCCGCACCCTCTGCGGAAACTCGGGCAGTGTGCGCTGGGGCGAGTGGGAGCGAGTGCGAATCCGACACCCCGCGGTCTCGCTCCCCTCGCTTGCAACTCTCCCCTTCCTCCCCATCCCAGCACCCAAGTTCTGTGGGAGAGGTCGTGCGTTTCCCGGGCCACAGACACACCTCTCCGCACCTTCCCGCACGGCAGAGCTTGCAAACGCGACCACACAATGAAATGGCACAGAGCATGGGGCTATTGGTTTACTCCGCCGCCTTAAACACGCTGGCTTAAACAGAGTTCTCGCACTGACCTCTCCAGAGTTTGCCTAATAGGAATTCAATCAAGATAATAACAGCATTTTTTATTAATGAACGCCCCCAGATAACGTTACATCAAGTTACTTGTTCCGGCCAGGAAGCCCAGGCAATGACAGACCTTACTAAAGGCACACGCTTTCTAGCAGACCAAACAGAAAAACGGAAAGAGAAAGAAAGAAAAGAAACCCACCTTTTCAGTTACTACTTGTCAAAGTAAACATCAAGGCAGCTGCTCTGGGGAAGACTTCGGCCCGAAAACTCCCAGACTCTATTATTTTTTCGCGTCCCCTTTGCTTAAAAAAGGGTGGGGGGGGGCGAGTCTTTGGTGCCCAGTATGTACTCCTTCTGTTCTGCAGCAAAGAAGTTAAATTATTGATAGTGGAAATTGCATGGCGGAGGTAATACTCGCACCCCTTGAGCGAGGAGCTCCATTTGATCTCGGCAGAGGCAGGGAGATTTCATGCTAGCTCGCCGGGGGGAGCGGCAGCGCCAGCAGCCCTCTCCGCGGTGAATGGGAAAGTGGGTGGGAGTCCACGAGAGGGCTCCACGGTGCCTTGACGTGCGCTGTCATATGATACCTCCACTGCCTCGAAATAGACACTCTAGTGCACGAATTACCAGAATCAAAATTCAGCGCATTTAAAATGATACATCTTTTATTAGAAGAGTTCCGTTCTAGGGCATTGCATGCATTTGCAGATGTTTTCACTTCCAGCCCCAGCAAACTTACACACATAAGCTAACCCTTTTTAATAATGATCCTAGGCAGCAAAGATAAATTAAAAGCCTCCTGCTTTAACCAGAGTGGGGGGAGGGCGTCGAGGGGAGAGTTGGCTCTGTTACTCCTCCACCACTCCCCCTAGCCGACCCCGGCCCGCAGCAGAAGAGCAAACTGTCTTTCGGGTTCTCTTTTGCCTGTAGCCAAGACCCTTGGAGAGAACTTACATGGCTAGAGGCCAGAGGACTATTTTCAATTAGCCATCTGACGGACTCCGTTAACGATCTACCTGGGTTCCTGCTTTACAGCTGATTTTTTTTTCTTATTAGTTCAACCAATTTGTACGCATTAGGAAATACCTTAAAATTCAGAATAAAGAACAAGACAGCAGTACCGTACCTAACTACCTAACTTGGAGTCCCTGGATCTCTCTGGAAGCATAAAAATTACCTGAGGGAGTGTTAAAATGAAGGTTTCTGCTCCCGAAATTGTAATGTAGTAAGGGTGGGGCACGGTCCAGGAATTAGCGTTTTAATAAGCACCCCAAGCAATTCGGATGCAAGATATCTGAAGTCACACTTTGAGAGACACTCTCTTAAGGGGTGCAAAAATGGGTATCAGATCAATCTCCCACCCACCCCACAAGCGAATTCTGTAGGAAGTTTTATGTGTATGTGCATTCTCCTGTAATCTCAAAGGTGGTTTGACCTAATAATTGCTAAGACTCATTGCTGTAAGAATTTTCCTAAACACTCCAACATTAATTTTGCCAAGGGAAAAGATTTATAAACAGTTTCCTTCCCTGGACCCTCTTGTGGTTATCAAGAATGTACTGTTGAACTGAATATGTAATATTATTACATGCTTAGTTCAATTTACCTAAGCGTTTACAGTTAACAAAATGAGTTCACTAACATTGGCTATTTTAGAGCTTCTAAAGACTAATGACAAAAATGATTATTCTTGTTTTATAAAAGAAGAATCTGAGACTCAGTGCCAGGAAATAATTTACCCAAGTTCACACAGTTATGTACCAGGGAGGAGACAGTGAAGTCAAGAACTTTAGCTAGAAATAACTCCACTTCCATCCCCTCCCCCACACCAGAAAAGGAAGCTAGCTATCTGTTCCCTGGCAGTGTTATCAGAATGTGTGATCATCCAGAGCTCCTTTGCAAATTGTTGGACTAAATAGTCAAATTATTCAAATATATGCATATTCTTAGAGTATCACACATTTAGCTTTGCACCTCTGTCAACTTGACAGAGCACATGACCAATACAAACTATCCTAAAACACAGATGGTGGAGTTTACTGTGGAATATTTAATGTATGTGAAATATGCAAGCTAACCAGAAAGCAATAAAGGTCTGAGGGGATGAAGCTGGGCTTGGCCTCTCAGAAGACCCTCTGCATTGGTTCCCAGGGGTGTAGGCTGAATGCAGACCCAGTGTCTTTAAGTATTGTGATACAATTTAAGAAACTGGTTTTACAAATAAAAAAACATGCTTGTACTACACCATAAGGGACCGTAGGATCCCTACTGCAAACCTTTTCTTTTATAACTTTAGGTTAACTTCAAACTGATGCTTACTTTCCAACTTTAAATTTGCTTCAAAATGAGTTATATCCCTAGGTTTTTAAGCACAGTTGTAATTTACTTCCTGTCTGAAAACTACCTGGCAAGTTAACATCAGGAATCTAAGCTAGCAGTCTCAAAGATGCTCAGTTAGAAGTTATGGCAAATCTTTTACCTGCTAAATTCACATTGCCACGTCAGCATTTCTGCTGAAGAAAAAAAAAAGTGTTCTCATTTCCCAGACTCTGATTGGGTGGGTCTATGGCCAATCTTCTTAATCCTACTCTCCCTTGACATTACATAAATAAATGTGTGTATCTTCACTTTCCAGTGTGTGGTGCAGTTTTACTGAAGAAAAGACAGAGGAGTCAGAAATGGCAGGGAAATTTGGAAATAAAAGAAGATCAAATGCTAATTCAGATAAGCCTGATGAATCACACCTCTCAACACTTCTGAGCATTTCCAAACTTTCTGATTTGTGTATCAGAACAGTAAGAGACCAGACTTAAAACATTTACCTATTTGCCTTAAATGTACCTCTAACATTCAAAAACCAATGAAGCCAGGATGAACTAAAGTTGTACCAGTGCCTTGCATGGAATTCTGAATATTTTTTATTTGTTTAATTCAGGTAGCATACAGAGATAGTTTTGGAGGTCTGAGATTAAACTTTTTACCAAAGTTTTATCTTCCTACTGTAATCAAGGGTGGTGTTGATAATATAGAGCAGGCATTTCTGATTACTCTTAAAGATTGGTCTCTGATATAATTCATATGTTAGAAGCAAAGATTCTAAGTTTATGATCTGAACATTTTCTCTATCTCCAAATGAAGAAAATCTTCATAGCTTCAAAATACTACCTATTTCACTTTTGTGGGACTTAAAAATTAATTTTGAATTAGTCTAAATTTTTATTTCTTTTTGGTTATGGTCTAATACTATCCTAACCCAATGTTCCAGGAGGACAAAGGTCAGGAAGAAATGTGAATTCCCATCTATTCTTGTCAGGAAATATAAACTAATCCTCATTACTCAAGTGAGAACAGAGGCTCAATTTGACACTGACATTTTTTTCTATTAATAATTTTAATTGGCTGAGGTCAATTCTACTATGCCTATAAGCATTTTATGTTTCATTGTGTTGGTTTAAGTTTCCTAGTTACTCCTGCCTTCAGTCTTCCTTGCCAAAACAAAAAGGGTTGTCTAGTCTAGTATCAAATGAATTGACCTCAAAAACTGCTGCAAATTGGAGGAAGTAATTAGCACAGGGAAAGTAGTAAGTAAACAGAAAATAACTCTGCTGAGCAGAGTGGTAGAGATGTTTTCAAATTCATTCTGAATGATTTCAAAGGCCCAATCCAGCGTTCAACTGTGTAGCTCACAATTTCTGGAATTATTGTATACAGCCTGTTCTGAGAAAAATCGTAAGGGAGAAATAACTTCCCTATTGATTAGATGGTATTTTTTCTCTATAAGCTTTTTATGAACCATAAGAATAGCTCTGTGCCATACTCAGATGTGTTGAAATTGGTCAACACCTGTTACAGGAGTTATGTAGCTAGGCATGGCCATCAGTAGCAGACAAAGGAAAGGAAACACAGTAAGAAAATTTTAGAAAGGCCAAGATTAGAAGAGTAGAACAAGAGGTTCAAAAACTGATCCCATCTGGGAATAATATGTAGTTGGTTGAAGAAAAACAGCACACAAACCATTAGGAAACTGCTAAGACTCACCTACAAACATATGAGAATCATCAACTTGTAACCCTCCGAGTTACCAGATTTTCCATGAGAACAGTTAAAAATTAACACCAAAGAATAAATTTGGTTTATTTGTTGTAATATTTCTATAAGCATAGTCAAAAGGGATGTCCGATTGAAGATTTGGGCATAAGTTAGAGCTGACAATAATAAATGGCTGTTGTATTTGTTGCTTTTGCTAGGAAAAGAGCCATGAGAAGAATTAACAAATTTTCCCAAGGGTTTCAGGACATTGCAGCGGGAACAGATTACCTTGTTTTTAAAACTCAAGTATTTAGGCTGTGTGATGATTGGAGTGAGAGATTTTCTACTGCTTAATTGTATATTCCTCATGAAAAAAATGAGAAAGTTAGAAAAGTAAGCAAAAAAATAGTTTCAAAAAAAATAATTACTGAACTTCCCAAAGTCATATAAAAAAAAAACCACACTAAGAATTTGGCCTATTCTTGTATGATTCCGATATATGAATCTACACAGTGCCTGTCTTTAGTGGTCTTTTTAACCAAAAGCCTGGACAGGATGTGCAACAGCCTCTCTTTTCCTAGTCCTCCAGACAGCATAGGTATGGTGGGAATGAAATCCTTAATCACACACATGTGCAGCATGGATTAGGCTTTAGGTTTGTCTAGCCTACATACAACATCATTTGGAAACATCTGAAATTCTTGACTTTCTCAGTCAAGAATTCTTCAGTTTCCCTTTATTGCATAGTTATATTTGTTCAATTGATAAAAACTTGCTGAGCATCTACTATGTGTCAGAGATGATTGTGTGAGCTGTGATACCGGCAAATGACTAAGGTAGATTCCAGCCCTTTAGGTACTCCTATTCTAGGACATAAGAGTTGCATTTTAATCCGTTGGGCCACTTGTGAATTTGTTAAGGGTAAGATGTTTTGTTTTGTTTTCCTTTGCAGTAGCTTTGGTATATAGAAAGGGGATGCTCCTAGTGGCCAGGGAGTAGTAGTGATGGACAAGAAACTTGTTCCCAAAGTTGGAAGGGTACCAAGGGGTTGGAGAGGGCCACTGTGATTGTCAGTGCCCCAGTCATTCTTGGTTAGCAGTGTTTTACAAAAGGTAGACAGAGGATAAGAAGTGGAGGGTGTGGGGGAAGGGAAGAAATGAGACAAATAATTTTTGTTTGAGGCAAACAATTTTTCTAAATATGGTAGATAGACTTATGAAAAGATAGGTCCAGAAGGGATCTTAAGAAATTATCTCATCTTCTTCATCACTTACAAGCCTATCATTGCAAACCAGGGAATTAGATTACACATCCTTCTTCTGAGGACCTTTCTAGAATCCAGCAATGCTAGTGCTTGGAAGTTCCCACTTATAATGCATTTTTGTTCTTGTTGCAATTTATATCTTATTTCATTTCATCCAACCTTCGTGAAGATGGGGAACAGCTGCTTACTAACCTCCTTGTGTTATTAAGTCACCACTCAGACTTTTCTCATAGCAAAAGATCAGATCTCACAACCTTTCTTCATAAACTCCAACTTTCAATCCATTAATCATTTCCCTTGGTCTACTCTGGACCTCCTCCAAGGTCTCCATATTCTTCTGAAAATGTGGAGCCACAAACCAGACATGTGTGTAAAATTATCCAGGGCTCAGGAAACATGGGAGTCATGAATTATCTGAACACAGCTGTTGGGAAAAACTAAAGGGAAGATTCAATCAGATTGACAAATCCTCCCCTTGCAAGTTGGAGACAAGAATCATTGTTTAATAAAGAGATGAGTCTTCATAACAAAGTTATATCTTTTATCCTTAGCTTTTAGATGAAGCATTTTTCCCCAAAAGAAACAGATCTTGAATAGAACATTTGGCTTTCCCTTTTTTCCTCCCTCAACAAAATTGTTTAAGAACTCGTGATTTTTCTGTATTTCACTTAATATCCCAAGTTGTGGACCTTTAACTGTTGGGTTGGGATAGTGCTTTTGTATTCTCAGGTGTTTATATTTTGATATAACTTCTCTCAGAAGGTGAGGTCTATGAAACTCTACACTACATTTGAAGCTTTTACTTTCTCCTAACATGAATCATATCTTTTCATTTTGTTTGCTTACAAAACCTATTAGAATAAAGCAAATGAAACTAGGTTGAATCCCATAGAAGAAAATCATGCTAACCTAAATGTTAACTAGAATCAAGTTTACCTGAATATTTCACTCATCAGTTATATCTCCATTATAGCCTCACAATTCAATGCAACCAACTATTTTGGGTCTTCTAATTCTCTATAGCCCAGCTGAAGAGCATGAGATCAGCAGAAACACCATTCCCAGTACTCATGGTTATCTGTTCAGGGCATATTCAATGGTTACTGTAAAATCAATCTAATTGTCCCAAGAAGAAATTAGGCCAGATATAGAATGAAGTCAACACTCTCAAAAGAAACCGGATAAGAGAGGAAAACATTTACTTCTTCTTCGTAACACCACTTTTAGAAATTGTCAGGGGACTCTGTGACCAAAAGGGGACTAATAAAACTGTTTGCTATAAGTGATACTTCTGAAACCTTAATCTACCAGTGAAGGGCACCAAGAAGTGGTAAGTCTAGTTAGACGTAAGAAAGAGTGATGCTGATGCAGACGGATAGGACAAATATAATGTTTTATAAAAGTAGAGGACAGAGAGATGGGATGGAATGGGGAATGAATGAGAGCAGAGCCATAAATTTAAATTCAAAGACCCCATAATTTTTTTCTTTTGATAGTCACTGCTATGTATGCCTTATATTTTACTGCTTGGACGGTAGTCATGACCTGGGAGAGGAGCTGGTGTGTGTATGTGTAGGAGGTAGGGTTGTATATGGTAAGATACCCAATTTTGGAAGTCAGATGTTGATGCTGTGGCTCAAGTTAAACATATTTCCGGCACATAAACTCAGACCACAGTCAGCTTTCCTCAAGTCAGCCTCCATGCTGAATTATTAATATAAAAATGAAGACCCAATACTTCATTTATTACCACATTTCATGCCTCTCCCAAATATAGTAAACTTTAGCATTGAGAAGCTTTTATTTCATAGGCATGTTTTCCTGAAGACCTTGGGAAGAATGAGCCAAAACATATCACCCACTGACCTTTTTCATAAAAAAAAGTTCCCAGTATAAACAACTGAAATTAGCTTTGCATTGCTTATTGCATTATGTTGATACTGAATACTAACTTCAACTACCGTTCTCACATGATAAACACACTCTTACAGCATTATAACAAGATTGTGGATGTATTATAGATCATGTTAGAACTACTTTGCAAGCCAAATTTCCATTGCCTTCCATTTTATCTGCACACAAAAACTAATTAGACTAAAGTGAGTAAAAATAAGTGAATTCCATAAAGAAGAATCTTGCTAATCTATATGATGCCAATTTATCTCAAAAGTATGCAGAAGTTTGACATATTCTTCACTATTTGCTAGACTAATGTTTTTTGTAATATGACTTTTTGTCATTGTATTTTTGAAAATTCACACTTATTTATATGAGCTTGCCCCACATTTTTAGAAAGAGTTTATAAAATATCTAACTCACTCTTCAATTAATTGATGTTTATAAGAGCACAACTTTAGGACGGTATTTAATAATGGAAATTAATCATGAAAGCAGCATTATATGTATGGATGTCATATGAAGGACAAAGAAACAGCTCTAAGGAGTATTTCTCAAACTGATGTGGGTTAAAAAATATAAATTTTAAATTAGTAAACATTTTCTAAGATTTTTTGGACTGGGGATCTTAACAGATACAATTAATTTTAGAGTTCCCCCCTTATCTCTTAATCATTTTAAGGTAAATAAATCAGTTTTTGTTGTTGATTTCTTGGGGGTGGGGAGGGAAGCAAAAAGAATTTTGTCACTGAAAAATCAAATAAAACTGTCAAATCTTAGATAGGAGAGCCAAAGAAAGAAACTCTGAAACAGCAGTAGTAATATAGGTATCAATGAAAACTTGAGGTTTCAATTCATCTTGTTTTAGTTAGTGTCTAAATAATCACAAAGTAACTATAAGGTATTTAAGAAGTTTAAAGTATAATTAGTTTTGTCCCACCATTTTGGTAGTAATAATGTCTTATTAGCAAGCTCTTACAATTTTATTTATATTTTAGTAATTAACCTAAGTTTTTAACTTTATTTTGAAAATCAAGGTAATTAAAGTCTTTAACAGACTGTCCATGGTTTTCTTTTATTTTGATTATTGAGAAATAGGAGACATATCATTGTCATGTGATATGATTTTAAGTCCCAGATAGTAGTCAAGAGAACTTAGGTCCTAATTTAAACTCTGTCACTTTCTGGCCATGTGACCTGGGCAAGCCACTTCACTAGCCCAAGCTTGTTCACACAGCTACGAAAAGTACCATACAAATGTTTACTGAGTAAATTGAGAGATCTTCACTACTGTGCACCTCAGTTGCCCAATCAATAAAATGAAGTCAGTGGGCTATAAACTGTGGTTGGCAAACCTGGCGATACAGTCATACCTTCACTCAAAAAGAATGAATGGTTCAGGTGATTTCAATATACCAGGGGAATGAGTGAACTGGATCATCTTTAAGGCAATTTTTTAAATCTAAATTTGGACTCCTTTCAGGAACTGTATATCATTTGGTAAACTCAATTTAAAACTCATGTGATTATTTCCTCTAAAGTTAGATCTTTGAGCCAAGGTAAGGATTCATACTCTTCTATTATGTTACTTATTCATCTTTGACAAGACTTTAGGTGGACTTTTTCACACATTGAAATGTCCCTTAAGAGTATCTCTTCTGCTGAGCTGGTTTCTGAGCTCTGGGACATCAAATACATTATGAGTTCACAGTGTCCTTCTCTGCGTAAGTCAGAGTGGAGGCGGGATGAGGTCTCTCCATAGACTTCTGCATCTTTGATTACTTACATGACTTTGGCAGTACTGCAAAGAGCTCTGACTTGTGCTAAGACATACCAGTATGCATCCAATCCCTCAATTAAAACCACATCTTTCTAGGAGTTGCTTTCTAGGAGGAAGATGGATGAAATATATCAGGAAGATGCTCACGTAGATATATGATTCCCTTACGCAGAATATATCCTAGCTTAGTTTCTACAGTTGGTATCCTGAATTCTAGTCAGTGCAAAGACACAAAGGACCCAGACATCAATTCCTGGCATTCTCCCAAATGAGATACTATATCCAGAGAAGTTCCAAGTTTGGAGTGGAGCCTTTGGAGGAAGAACATTGAATTACACAAAGAAAGCCAATAAACATTTTAGTCCCCAGCAGGGACTGTAAGCCCTGTAATTATGTTTAAGGCTGTGCTTGTCCATCCTCTTCTTCTCCATATCTGTAAACAACATGTTAGCTTTGGAGGTTTGTCATCCACTGTGTGTCTTTGGAGAGGGCGTTCCTCATCACAGCATCTGCAGTGTTATAGCCAGTAACAGTTCGAAAAGGCAAACTTATGAAATGGCTTCTAAACACACTAAATCCTAATCTAAACAATTTATAACGTTTCTTACTCAATAACTCTCAGAAGTCAACTAACTTGGAACTGCTCTAAACAAGTTAAGAAAGGAGTTAGACATCATCCATTGCGTTAATAAACCAAAGTAAGTGGAAGGAAGAGACGTGCAGGTGAAGACTTCCAGATTCCAATCTTTCTCTTCAATGACTGCAATACTTATTTCTGGACAATTCTCTATCTCGATAGTGTTTTAAGTGTGATAATTATAAAAATAATGGCTAACATTGCATAGTAGTTTGGAGATTAATTTAGTGATTAAAAGAAAGGGCTTTGGCATTAGACAGACCTAGAGTTGAGTCCAGCTTTGCCACTTGTTGGCTCTGCTAATTTAGGATAGCTAATTAATTAACTGATGCCTCAGTTTCCTCATCTTTACAATAAGAATAACAGTCCTTGCGTAGAAAGATTATTGTGAGGATTCAGTGAACTATGGAAATACAGAATGCTCACCACAGTGAACTCAATAAATTTATATTTTATTATTCATTTATTTGATCCTCACAAAACACTTTAACACTCCTTCCATTCTACGACTGTGAAAACTGGGCTGCACATAGATAGGTAACAATTAGTGATCTGAAAGTCTCTCATTAGTTAGCAAAGATTCAAAATGATTATAAAGTAGCACATGTGGCAACTAATTTTAGAATCTCCACCATCTCAAAGGGTTGTGGTTAAAACCTCTTTAGAAAATGTTTGTGCAAACCATCCGAAAATGGGACCCAAATCAAACCCAAATCAAATCTGGGTGGTAGCTATTAGATAGGAAGGCATGATTTTATAATGACTTTGGAACCAGAAGTTTTGCTTTTCCACTTGAGATTTGCTGTTAGTTTAGGCAAGTTACTTAAATTCTCTGAGCTCTAGTTTTTTAAATCTATCTCTGAGATTTCCTTTGAGGATTAAATAATATATGTCAAATACAAAACAAAGAACTTAGCACTGGATGAATACAAAATAAATTTTATCCCACCTCATTGTAATTTGCATATACCTTCCCACGGTGTAGTAATGACAAACACAAAGAATTTTAATAGTCTATTGAGTTAGTGAGGTCATATCAGGGATCTGAGACAATGCTCACTGAGTTAATGACCAGAGTCTGAATTTTTTATCTTTTTCAACAGAGTTATGGATTTCTAGGGCAGTGGGGTTGTGCTGGTGACACTAAGGATCAACTTCAGAGCAAGTTCAGCCAATATAAACATGCTTACCACATCCTAGCCATCTCATCATTTGGTCTTTTCCCCACTTGGCAGCTTGTCTAATGGCAAAAGTGAATTTTACAAGTTTTCTTCTGACACCAATTTCTTTGGCTGAGAAGGAAAACCCAATGGCTAATGTTGTCATTGACTATATGAACATTTCTGAATTTATGCTGTGTTAATAAGTGCATCCCAAGTGTTCTGTTGTCAAATATGTGTGGGAAATGTTACGCAGTAGGATTTACAGACTTTACCACCTATAGAAATCATAGACACCTTCATATCACATAACCATTCATATCACACCTGATTCATATCACATTCAAAAGACACTGATTCTTATCACTACTTCAAAACTATAGTATTTACCTTGCTGTTAGATCTTATTTATGCATTAAAAAGTACACATATTACTATGTCACATAATATATGGTTTAAAAATATTTTTATAACTGTGTGTCAATGTAATTGGCTTCATTTATAATCTTATACTTTTTATTTCACTTAGAAGCATTTTTTCTTACAAGGGTTTACCAGACTGCCAAAAGAGTGGAGTCCATGGCACAAAAGTGGCCATATGAATTCAACATACTGTAAAGGATAATAACAGAACAATTCTTAAACATTGATTATGGAAGTTGTTGGGCAGAAAGGAGCCCTTGGTGGAGGAGGAAGGTGAAAGCAGAAGAAACCATTGTTTCCTACTAAAGTAACCATAACAATAATGAGCTGGAAGGCAGATATCAGTCTCAAGGGACAAACGGCCTTAAGGAATACTCACAGAAAGGACACTGCAATTCCAGAGCCCTTGTATAATTTTAACCCTATCTTGGTTTCCCTTTTTATTTCTGTACTCAATTTTCTCCACATTCCCTATCTCTTCCCCATTCATGCACCCTGCAATGTCCTATCCCAAAGCCTTTGGATGTTATGGAACCTTTCTGCAATCACCTAATTTGGGTATTTCTTCCCACAGTAGCCTTATTATTTAGGGATAGTAGGTGGTTGATATATTTCCACGAAGCCGGAGATAAATCAGTTCTAACTCCTTCTGGTACTGATGAGTAAGGGGTTTAGCATATTCTGAGGGAATTTCTAGATACCATAGCATTATATCATGTACTCTGGGCACAGATACCTCAGAGCATTTTCTGCTGTTTAGGGCAATTGTTGGCTTCCCTTTCCCCATGTGAGAAGGTTTTGTAGTGCATTTAATATTCACTCAGAGGTTAAAAACATTGGCAAAGTACTTTCTACTTCCTATAGTGGTCCAGAAAATGCCCACAAGTGGTCAAAATGTCTCATATAGTCTACAAATTTCTCCCAGCTTCAGGCTGAGTTGTTAAATTCCAAGGTCACATGTTGCTAAACTGCTGGTTTTTAGAAACTAGCCTTTAAAGATTTTTTTTATTTTAAAATTAATACTTTGGAATATATTTTGCCATTTGTCTAAAATAGAATTCAAGAATGATGTCTGTCATCCCTTGTGCATCAGAAGTTATTTTAAATATGGCATCTTTATAAAAGTCAATAGCTGCCTCATCAAAGGGCAATCATGTCTAGTGTGGGTGGCTGTGCCAATTGTTTTTGAACTACTGCAGCAATTTAGCCAATCCCAGGGAATGGCTTGCAGTCTTTCTACACCCACATTTTTTCTTAATTATCTCCACCAGGCTGAGTTAGCTAAGGACAGATCTATAGCATTTCCTGGATGTCAAAATGCCCACACACCTTCTGCAATCCTTGGGCTACTCACTTTCTTTCATGTTTTCTTTCGGTCGGTCCATCTAATTATCTATTATCATGTGTATATAATGCATTTTTCATGAGACCCAGGCAATTTCAGGATGTGATATCTTTGACTTTAAAAGGAAATGACCTGAAAAATCAGAACTTCTGCTTTTACAAAGAAAATAAGCATCAAATGTAATGGCAGGTCTTCCATCACATCACCCCTTTAAAAAAATAATCTGCAAAAGTTTGAGATCATTGTTCAAATTAAAACTATCCAAGTCATCATTCTTCATAAAACAATAGGCTTAATACCTAGATTCCTTCTATCTTGGGTTCAAATAAGTTGCTGTGGTTTTTCATAATGTACTTCTTAACAAGTTAAAAATTGGTAGTATTGAAAATTGTAAATCATCAAAGGTTAGGGTGACTTAAGCCCTAATTCCCACCATGAATAGTTAGCAACTATATCTTTGATATCACTCAAACTTGGAGCTGAAATGGAATTTAGAGGTTATCCTGAGAATATCCTCTCTGTTTTATGTGTGAAGAAACAGACTGGAGATCAAGAGTGACTGATTGACTTTTCTAGCTACTGACAACCAGTTGGGAGTAAAGCTTGAATTCAGGCATTTTAATCTAATTTACTTTGTTCTATTGAAATAGGTTAAGAATCCAGAAGTCCTTCCCCTTCTAGGGATCAGAATTTTGGAACCAGTCTTTGTCTCTATGACACAGGCTCCACAAAAATAGGGACCATTCAGTCTTGCTCACTGCTGAATCTCCAGATTCCAACACAGTTTCTGGCATATAATAGGTTGTCAATTAATATTAAATACTTATAGAGTAAAATTAGGAATGTGAGCATCTCCATACGAAGTATACCTTTGGACAAATTGTGAAATGGCTGGTCAAGCTCATGATCCACCTAAGTATCAGAATATCTACCAAGATAATTGAGCACCCAGGTGTCCAAGACTGGGATGAAATTCCAGAAGGTTGAAAGAACACAAGCCAGCATGAATTCATGCATCAGATAGGGGCTGGGCTAACTGACCTCTGAGAACCTTCCCAGCCCTCAGATTCTATGACTCATAAGTAAAAGTAACGTACTTCTTGGCTTCAGTACTTCCTATTCTGTGTGTGTTTTTTGGGGAATTAGCAACTATGACTTAGATGATGTGTCAGCTACAGGAAGTTTCTTGCTCTCTTTGCGCCTATAACTGTGGGAGAGGGAAAGAATGGCTCAGTAAGGGAAGGTCATAAACTGGTTAACACTTTCTATTCGGCCCACAGAATTTTGGAAACTATTTGTAGATAATGTTTTTTATTTAATTAAATAAATCAAAATAGGAGAAATAATGCATACAGCTCCCTCAGATCCCATAATGGGGTTTGAGGCAGCATGGTCTGGAGAGGAACAAACACAAATTGCCTTGAAGTTTGAAGAAATAGATTTTGAGTCAGTCTTTACCTCTTACTGGCAGTATGGTCTTGGACAACACTGCACCTTAGTTTCCTCATCTGTAAAAGGTGATTGATGATTTCTACCCTACTTGATTGATAAGGAAATCAAATGAAGAAACCTGTAAAGAGCTGTCAAAACACTATATGAATATAAAGTACTGTCCCTAAGAAATAAAAATAAAGTCTGCACTATAGTAGAAAGAATTCCTTGCAGAATTCTTTTGTTGGAAAGCAAGCAAGCAAGAAAGTCCACCTGAATTTTAAAAAGCTCAGAATTAACACTCCAAAAATCACCAAATAAAAGTGGAGGCAACAATAAAAGAATTCAATATTTCTATCTCTTTCCATGGTGTTTGGGGCAGTTTTAATCTTTAAGGAACATATGTATCTTTCTCAAGAGACACTTGTTACAGCATAAGCAGCTCTAAATTCCAAATTTCATATTTTTGAAATTATGGTCATGATTAAGCCAAAAGGGTGAGAAAAATATTGCTTTTATTCTTTAAGAATTTAATATTTCTTCTCTTAGGGCACCCCTGTCATTTCTATAGCACTCAATAATGGTAAGCTTTCACTAAATGCTAATGTTTATTATAAAGTACTATGCATTGTTCTTTACAAAGATTATGGCATGTAAATTTAAGAGACTCATTGCTTGTTAAATTCCCACTAGAAAACACACAGAGACACACGCCCATACACACACACACACACACACACACACACACACAAACACACACACAGAGCAGTAGCAGATCAGCAGAGAAAGACATCAGCCAAAGAAGGATAATTTGAGATACTTCTGAGGTAGCAGTTGTAAAATTAAAATAGGCAACTCATTAAATTATCCATAGAGTGAAAAGAAAGCTACAAAAATAGATATTTTTCTGGCAAGTCAGTGCTTTTCAGAGCAAATTTAGTTTTAAGCAGAGTTTTAAAATCAGATGATATCAGTTCATATTCATTAGGATTATTTAAATGGTTAGATTAGTTTGTCCTTATTAAAAGCAAAGAACAACTTTACTGGCCTTTAATAGAAGTATATTTAATAAAAAATATGCTCAGTTAGACATCATTTTAACTGACAGATTGTAAGCAATATGATTGAGTGAATGTCATTTGTGCAAGTTGGAGTCTGGTCCCAAAATCACAGAATTGAAAAATAAAAACCTTGTGTAAGTCATGCTTTAATGCTGATTTTCTCTCATTTCTATTTGTTGGCTTTGTGACTGATTATTTATTTTGTGATCATCCAGTCCCTTGCCTTGTCTCTCTCACTGCCTGATTTTGGAATGATATTTCTTACTAAAGCTTCCCCTAGAGGACAGGCCAGGAAAAGGAAAGAAACTGAATTCACCAGCTTCTCTTTTTATTAAGAATTTAGATCAGAGATTTGATAGGGGAAGAGTCTGGCAAATGAAAAAGAAAGCTTGTGTATGTTCAGTTTAGATCTTTTTAAAGCCTTCATTCCAATTTACGTTGGTAGACATACAATTGACAATATTTTGTAAGCCAACTAATCACTTGCTTTTCAAATCCCCATTTACTGCCTTGAGCATACAAATTAGATGATGTTTTCAAATAACTAGTACTCTAGCTCAATCAAATGAAAATGCTGTATGCAAAGAGAATATCATAATGATACTTCCCATTTATGGAGTGCCTGCTTCCCAGTTTGCAAAGCCCTTTCAGACATTATCTTCTATTCTCCAAAAATTGCTGTGTTGTAGGTCTTACTATCAATGACACTGAAAAAGCTATGGGAAGGATGCACATATTTTAATCTGAATCAATACTGATATGTTCCATTGGGGGAGCTAGACCAAGCTAAAATCTCACATATAGCAATATTAATATGCAAGATTAGGGGGTACAAAAGTAGGTTAGGTTACTGATAATTTAAGGTTAAAAATTCTCTCTCTCTCCTTCCTCTTTCTTTCCCTCTCCTCTCTATCACCTTCTAATTGTCTGACTGATTCCAAACAGGGCAAGTGAAATTTCTTGTCCTCATGCTAAAAAGCTCTGTATAAATACGTACAAACAGTGCATGTCAGGTGCACTATGCTTAAAGTGACATCCATTTCCAGGACACTTTAGGCAAAACCATTTCATCTTGAGAGAGAGAGAGAGAGAGAGAGAGAGAGAGAGAGAGAGAAAGAGAGAGAGAGAAAGAGAGAGAGAGAAAGAGAGAGAGAGAGGAGATGACGTGACACTTTTGAGGTTTATTTAAGTTGTTAAAGATCTCGAGGTTACAAGAATTAGACTGTTAAGCATTTTTCCTCCTTGTCTCCCAGAGACACGAAATCTACAATTTTCTCGGTTCGACTGTCAGATAAACTGGCAAGTCGACTAAAAGGATAATATTCCCTTAACGATGCATTCATTTGAAGCCCTAGCAACTGTATTAGGCAACAGCGAGCATTTGCTAGCAAGGCATGGCGCGAGGAGAGGGAACTCTGCAATTTAGAGTGACAGATGATTCTTTTCCCATCCATCAAGCTGCCTCAAAATGTCACAATATTTACACCTCTTCCTTGGTGAATTAGAATCCAGAGACAAGCAGACAGGAAAAAAAAAAAAAAATTCCGACCAGTTTCCGCTTGATTGGGAAAAGCAAGCGTTGCACCTTTAAATTCTGCCCCTCCATTCCCCGTTCCCTCCCTTCCCGGGATTTTGCAATAAATCTCCCAGTTCTGCGTTCAGCCCTGCAGATCCGTATTTAAAACAGCACCATCTGGGAAGGGTGGGTGGCGATGGTGATGCGGGCGCCTTGGAGTTCCTTTGCAGCACGCTTGGAATTGCATCAGACTGATCAGAAATCCCCCCGCCCCCAAGCCCGGCCCCTCCCGCCACGCTCCCCTCCCTGCTCCTCCCCTCTCCTCCCTTCGCGTAGATCTGACTGAGAAAACGACTGGATCTCAGAACAATCTGTGCCCCATTCGCTGCAGGCTTGCTCCGTAAACCCTGCCCTACGCTCCCTTTGTGTGCCGAGCAGCCTATCACCATCATCTGATCCTAGTGCCTGTTTTTTTTTCCCCCTTCTAAATTTCCACAATATCCTCGCGTTGCCTATGAATCCACCCTTTCCACCTGCGCAGAGTTGGGATTCTTCCTTTCGTTTGGAAAAACAGTGGAGTCTGGAGTTTCGGAAATAGGTTTTTCCCTGCGTTCACCTCGCCCCTACCCCAAGCCCTAGCCTCTTAATTAAGAAGGGCTGAAGCGGGGAGGAGTCCAGAACCGCCAAGCCCTGCGGCGAAAACTGCCGCCGGGCACGGCTCTACGGCCGGAACAAAGGGCCAGGGAAGGGGGTGGGGGTGAGGGTTCTATGAGTGGGGGGAGGCTGGTGGCCCCCGCCCAGGGGCGCGCAAGTCCCCGGGCTCCCAGAGGAGAGGCAAGAGGACAGCGCAGCCGCGCGCTCCGGCCTTTGGTGGTGCCCCGGGGGCGCAGGCGGGGGCGGGGAAGGTGGAACGAAAGGCTGGGCTGCTCCGAGCCGCGTCCGTCTCTCTCGCCAAGCCCCCCACCTCCACCCCTCCCCGGCCCCCGGCCCATCCGGGTGGAGGTGGCTGCGGCTCCGCTGCGAGCCGGCTGCCCTCCACCCGCGTCTCGGGACGCAGCCTCGCCCCGGCAGGGCGGTCGGTCTGCACGCCCAGCTGATTGGTGGCTCTGTCCAGCCGCCGCACGGAGCTACGAGTATTCTTCTCCACCGCCTCCAGCCAACCAGGCCCCCTCCCCCGGCCCGCTCCCTGGCTCTTCGGTCCGGAAAGGACCTTCTACTCCCAAGCGGAGGCCCCCCTTTCCCTGAGTTACCCCGACTGACTCGGACCTGGGCTCAGTGAGGCATCCGGCCCGGCGCGGGAGCGGAGCGCGGTCTCGGCAGCTCCCCTTCCCTTGAGAAAGCGGGAGCCCTCTAAGCCAGCGCCCAAAACTCACGGGGAGGGAGGACAGAAAGAAAAAAACCCAGAAAGAAACATCCAGCGGGGAGCGAGGGCGACGGAGAGGAAGAGACAGAATGAGGGAGGGATGGAGGCAGGAGGAGGGGGCGGGGTGGAAGAAGGGGGGGCGGGAAGGAGGGAGGGAGGGGGAAAGAGAGGGAGGGAGGAATACAGAGAGAATGAATCCTTCTCACTATAAAAGCTGAAATTACCTTGATTCATTTTGTGTTGGGGATTTAGCTTTACCTCCTTCCCTCTCCGCAACCTCCACCTCCCTTTTCCCCACCGCACACCACCTCCACCGCCACCGCCTGATTCTAAATGTTACAAAGTCAAATTTTAGGAAATCGAATGTTGTGCAAAAGCTTCATAATTAGTAATGAATCTACTGTACACACACCACACAGACAGACAGATACACACACACCAGCAAAGAGAACGGAAAAGAGGGAGGTGAAGGGGAGAAAAAGAGAGAGAAATCTTACATTTGAATCAGACATTTGCAGGTCCAAGTTAACTAAACTCATTATATCCGCAGGAAGACTGAAGGTGTTTTTTTCCCCCTCTCGCTTTGCCCCAGGGTTCTCAGCTAGGGCAATTCAAACTGGGCAAATACCAAGAAACAGCCCTCTCTCATGCTCTCCCTCTACCTCCTCCCCTCCACCACGAGTCCTCTCCGGAAGATCGAGTATCAAAATAGCTCAGGAATTGGGGAGCAGGGGGTCCCCGCCCCGGTGCTTACCTTCTTTGCGGCTTACACCACCCCGGTGGCTAGATCCTGGAGATAAACACTTGCATTTCCCAAAGTTAACCCAGTATACCAACCCGGAGCTTGCCAAGAGTCTATTCCAGCCTACACCGCTAGGAAGCCAACTTCAGCGAGCTCAATGAGGGGACAAAACTGGGGCTCGCTTTCCAAACGCTCCGCTCCAAAATCTGACTCTCTCTCTAGCCCCGATCTCAGTGTGAGCCGAACCTCGGAAAAGACGCTTTTTAAGGGCGACACGGGGCTGGCTTCACCGCTGGGCCAAGGAGGCTACCTGGGGTACCGCCACCTCGGACAAATCCGTTGGCTCTGTCCAAGGTGCTGAATGGACTCCGAACGCCCGGATTACACACCCGGCACAGCAGGAGGAAAAGGCTAAAAAATCTCTAATTAAGTGATACTTGATATTTCTCTAGACGGTTTCTTCCACTTCCTTACGTTTTGTCACGTGCGGATGGCTTTGCCAAAGCCATCCTGTTAATAGTTGATCACATGTTGATGAGACCCTTTTCTTCTATGAGAGGATTACCCATTTCATTACCGGTGATATGCACTTCTGAATTATTTCTGTCCCCCAACCCCACCCCCATCTGCACCTAAACTCCCAGCCTCTACCCCACCCTTACCCCCACCCCACCCCCTAACCCCAAGCTCTAACAGAATTCTTGTTTTTAGATGGAAATTAGCCCCCTTGCGAATGTCAATTACATGCCCACATATAAATCATAGAATATGCTCATACATCATACATATAAAGGCAAAGAATGGAATGCAAGACCGCTGAGAGACAAGCATCAGCCTTGAACAGCCAATATAACACACCCCCCTCCAGCTCCAAGTTTGTTCCACGCAGTTCCACATTGCTGTGTTAAATCTCAAATGATTCCAATTAAAGTTGCACTGTGTAAAAACCCGATTCCCCTGGCCTGAGTAGCTGCTGTTCTTTGGCGTGTGAAGTGCTAGGAAGAGCCGTGATATGCCCGTTGTTAAGCAACATGTCAAGATTTTTCAATTATAATGCAGGGTTTATTGCTACTCACCATTGTGCCTTTGCTGTCCTGGAGACTCAAGTGTCTTAAAATCTCGTCTCCCCAACAGATGCTGGAAGGTAATGTGTCTTGTTTGAAGTCATCATGTGAGAAGTTCGGCTTTGCTCAGTGGATCGCCCACCACTTGGTGTGACTTATGAATCTAATAACCCTTTGCAATATCCGCAAGCTTAAAACTCTCAACCACCTTGGCGACTACAGAAGACAAAGCAACTGGCACCGATGTTGAAAAACCTATAGATTTACGCAAACGCCCTCACTCCGAGAGACACGTTTCCCTTTGAGTTCTTACGTGATTCTAATGAATGAGCGAGGTTACCAATGATTGCCCAACTGTCCTGCTATATAGCGGGTGGTTCCTGGGGCTGCCTTCTAACTGCCCGTCACTGGGTCCTGGCACAGAAAGTTCCCAGAGAAAGTGAGGAGTTTCAGGGTACCCCCCCTAAAAATAACCCAGCCTGCACACCGCTCCCTTGCCCACTGCTCAGGTCACACCTGGGGCTCTGGCAAAGCTGAGTTCAGCTCGGGAGAGTTCCCTGTCGCCAGGTAAGAAAACCTTCGTCTTGCCAGGCTAGGGCGGGAAGACCGCTGGGGAACTTGTTGCTTATCAGCGCCAGCAGGCTACCGCTTTAATAATAATACCAGAAAAGCGCAGCGGGGAGGGGGCTGGGGGGGGCGGCAAAGACGACGACTATCCGTGCTGTTTACGTGACCAACTCACTGTGACTCCCTTGGTAAAAAGGAAACTTCTTAGAAAAGTTCGAGCCCCTCCCCCTCCCCCATCATGACTAAGGGTCTCCAGCCGATGAGGTCGTGAGTGATGATCAAATGGGAGCTGGGGGGCTGGGCGGCGGGAGGTAAGTGACTTGTCCTTGGGCACAGCTGCCTGCGTCGAAGCGCGCATCAGCCCGGCAACTTTCCCTTTTCCTCTTAGGGACTGATGACTAGGCGAGAGGCACCAGGGCGAGCCACTAGTTGCCCACAGGAACCTGTGTAAGCCGAGCTCTCGAGCGGCTGAGTTGAATGAAGTTATGACTGCGTGTGCTCTAATGGGCTATGGCTTCTCAAATGTGAGTTAACAGCCCCGGTGCGCAGCTAGGTCGGCATGGCGAGCCGCGGAGAGCGGAGCCGCGGGCAGAGGCAGGGAGGGGAGGCGCCGCGGCAGGCTCGGAGCTCTGCGTCCGCTCGGTGCTTCCTACCCAGCCGCTGCCGCAGCCTCCGGGGGCTGCCCCGCCGCCGGGGCGCCTGGATGGGAGCGGCGGGGAACCGCAGCCGAGCGCGCGAGGAGCCTGGGCTGGGACCGCGAGCCTCGGGAGGGGGCTCTCCCAGGAAGCCGCGCGGCCAGCACCCGCGCTTCCCCACCAGTGGCTGCGCAGGCTGGGGAGTGGAGAGGTCACGTGTTGCCGGAAAGTAACTTGGAAGGGAAAGGATGAACTTCGAGAGGAAGGAAAAAAAGCAAAATAAAACAAACCACTCCCTACCCCGGTGTGTAAAATAAAGGGAAAGGCGGGCGGGGGTGGGGGAGGGGCGCCGCTCTTTGCTGAAGACCTGGAGAGAACTCTGGAAATCTCAGGAAATAAGCAATAACTCGAGCGTTGGCAACGTCCCCCAGCCTAGGGAGGCGCTAACCCAAGGTATCTTTCCACTGAAGCTGCCCTTTGCCTACCCCCAAGTCGACGCTTGCACAGCCAGCGGAGGAACCGAGCTGGCTTGTACACCAGTTGTTATGGAGATGCCCGTCGCTCTGAGGAGCGCTACTGCCCTGGGAAGTCCCCAGACGCATTTCAGGTTTCTTCGTTTTGGCACTGACACCATGATTTCACTCTCCAACCAGAATTCCCACCAAGGGGAGCCCACCAACGGCGTCACAGGCCCTGGCCGTGGCGCTATTGACTGCAGGGATGAGGCAGAGCGATGCTGCAGTTTGGTGGATAGCTCTTAAGTTTCAGACCACTCGGCCCTTTCCAATTTCCAGTTTCTTTATTCCAGTCAGAAGTGCTGTGCTTCAATGTTATTCGTGCTTGCTTGTGTATAAAAACCTCAGTTACACGATAGGATGATGAGAAGCAACAGAATATTAGCATTAGTGGCTAATATTAGCATTATGTGGCTGCTTCAAGGTCCTCCCCGCCCCATCCCAGAAATGCTTTCCTTATGGAAAATAAGCTTCACTTTCTAATTCTGTATATGGGCCTCTGTTCATTGGAGCCCCCATTGGTAGTGGGTTATTATTATTAGCAGTAAGTCCTTGCCTCTCTGGAGATGTTTCCAAAGCCAAACCAGCTTGTCCTAGGCTCCAGACGAGGTACAAATACACAAATGCTTCCTGGATCTCATAAGGGACAATTCTAGACTGGCCAGGCTCCTGGAGACCTGAGGTAGGTCATCATCAAAGGATGCCAAAAACCCTCAGAGTCACCAATGCAACAGTTCCCTCCGAGTAAAAGGACTGCTCAAATTGTCCACAAACTGCCACTTTTTGTCCATCCATGAATTAGCCAGCAGATGCTGCCCTAAGACAGGGACAGCTGGCACATACCATCCTCAGAGGTCTTGGGGTACAGGCTTTGTGGGCAAAACTGGTTTCCTGAGAATGACATCCATAATGCTGTTAATAACTTTCCTTGCCTATTGACAGATTCAGTGACTCTAGTACAAATCAGCAATTCTGAAATGACACAGGGAGATGATCACTATATGAACACATTTATAACCCCTTGTCATCAATGTGTTACATTTATCTGACTTCTTTGTCAACAGTTTGTCGTCTGTATAGAGACTGTCAGCTATTCCTCTGATAGATCATTATCCTGAAAACTGTATTTTGTAATGGAGTACTCTGAATTTATTGGTATAGTTACCTGATGATTCAAACATGAATGATTAATTAGTTTGTAATTATTAATATTTACACAACACATGATTGTACTCAGAAAATATGTCCCAAGAAAAATTTCTGACTATTGCTTTTGTTTCTTGGAGCCATTACTAAAACCTCCAACTCATGGACGAAGATGAAGAGTTAGAGTTGCTATATAATATGAGTTGCTATAGGGAGCTGGGGAGAGTGGTGAAGAGATGGTGTTTGACTCATAGTATTTTTTCTTTTCTCTCTCGATTTCTCAGTGATCTGAGAGAGAATTCTTTTCTCTTGGTGCATTATCAGCTCTCCAGCCTTTTATCTCTATCCACTCACTTACACATTTTCTTTTTTTTTTCATCTGCAGAAATCCAGTATCTAGTATAAACAAAGGTTATAATCATTTCATTTGTTAAGATAGATGCCAAACACTGTACCTGCCATGATTTTAATCTCAGGAGCACTTATTCCTGAGGTTATCTTATTTTTTTCACACAATCCTAATCAGTGTGATATGAATATCACACTTCTCTAGATTCATCTGACCTTATTCATATTTAGTAATGGTAGGAACATTTCAAACTGAATGGTAAACAAATCTTGTGCCTTAAAGATCACTACCTAACAATGTAGTGAAACTTAAAGCAAAATGTATTAACACAACCTAAAAGGAAGGATTTTTTGCTTTCAAACTTTGCTCCTTATAGGTGAGCTGTTCAATGTTCACAGTTTTCTACCAAAGCCACAGTTCTCTGCCTATATCTTTATGTAGATGGATTCAAAAATTAATAAGGGGTTTATCAAGACTAGGAAGCACAAGAACATCATTAAATAGATATGCAGAGAATCTTGAAATTAGTGGAAGGGGGTAAAAAAACAGTTTACCAAATCAAAAATGAAAGAGGACTCATTTTCCTTAGAAAATTAAGAGATGCTTTGAGACAAAGTCTACTCTATTGATTTCTAAAAGGAAATTCAGCAAGCCACTTTTAAAAAGATGGTTTGTGTACTCTTTCCTACATATCAAGGCAGATGTAGATGAGATAGTACTTCCATTCTCTCCTCCTAACTATTCTTTCCAAATCTATTTGGTTGTATTTAATTCCCAGGCTCTTCCATTTTACTTGGCATTAGGTAGATTATTTCCTTCCTTCCTTCCTGGTCCTACTTCTCCATTCCCTTTGGTACTCATTCTATGCCAGGTGCATTGATAGGGGCTGGTGATCCATTTATTAATAATTCCCTACCCTAAAACATCTTAGCGTCTCAGAGTTGAAGTGTTTGGTTAATTATTGCTGAGATGTCAACAGTGCCCTTCTCCCCTCCAAACTCTCTCTTCCCCAAGTCATTGGGATCACTTGTTATAATCAATGAAGAAGAGTGTTCACAGAGAGGCTTTAGATGGTGGCATAATTGCTATCTTGGATTCTAAGAAGCAAAAACAAAACAGGTAGCAAAAGACTTGTGCTTATGATATAAGAAGTGATTCTAACCAGCTAGGAAGAAAGATTGGCTTTCTTAGTCACTTCCTGATCTCTAATGGTTCTCCACAGGCAATGGAATGAAGAGGCAAAGAATCACGATGCACAATTTGGAAAGCTTTCTAAAACAAGATTAGTCAATGATTGCCAAGAACCTGGTGTTGAGCTCATATTTAAAAAGAACTCAAGGAATCTTCCATCTACCAAACTTACTTTAGTTAAAAGGGAAATAAGCAGAGCATCAAAAAGAAACAAGCAAGAGAAATACTTAGGAAAGTCATGATTTAGTTTGCAGTAACCTCTGTGCATTCCTGAGTCTGACAAGTAAGCATGAGACAGAAGATCTGGACATGACTTAACTCAATTTCAGAAAACCAGACAACCCCATAATGAGGCTGAAGCAAGACCACATGGAATACTGAGGAAGAACTGAATGACTCTTTCTAAACCATCTTACAGACAAGAGATGAATAAGAGGAAGTATGGGTGGCAAGTAAGAGAAAGTGACGTTGATGATATGAAAAGTTGATAGGAGATCAAGACAGGTCAAGGACATGTCAGGTCAGGACTTGCAAGGTATACTTAATGAAAGATCATATTAGGAATTGAATAAGATGAGCAATCAAATCTCCAAGGAGTCACAAAACCTAGAATTATGGAAAGGCACATGAGAACTAGTAAAAGTAGTAGAGAGTCTATATCATGGTAGGGCCTAGAAGAGTATGCTTGAGATTTAATCTGCTAGAACATCTGGAGGGAAACTTTCACAGATGCTCAACTATATGCTCCCTGTAATTTAATGTGCACATGAATCTCCTGGGCAGCCCGTTAGAAAGCAGATTATGAGTCTGAGGTGGGCACCACGGTTTGGTATTTTCAACACATTCCCAGGTGATATGAGGCTGTGCTACATTTTGCATAGCAAGGTGCTAAAGCATGCTGCTCCAGCCTAAGATTTCATTTACATTATGGCTTTATTGAAGACTAATCTCTTTAGTAACTGAAGTGAATGCCATGTAACAAAATTTAATTCAAGGAAAAGGCCTGCTCCTTTAACCCTAGTGTTACACAAACCACAAACTCGAACCTGCATCTGAACCTATTAATTCTAGAAAGTTCCTGAGCACGGGAGACATCAACCTCTTACTATCAATGTCATTGGCTGTCATTTGAATATTTGTCATTTCATATGTCTTGGAATAAAAGGAAAGAGAATCAGTTTGGAATATATTGGGCATACTGCAAAATGGAAGAGAAGTCAGGGAAAATTATTCTAGTCATGTAAAGAGGATTGGTTAGGTCATATTATGAGTCCTGAGCTCATTCTGGGTTTCTTTCTATAAATAGGATATTTTGGAACTAGAGAAGGCATAGCAGAAGGCAACCAGAATGACAGAGGGATTTGGGGAATTTGCTTCTGCTGAAAGGTTAAAGAAACTAGGTCTGTTTTCTTTTGTAAGGAGAGAAAAGATGGTACCTCACTGAGGTGATATCATTCTAAAAGTAGTGGAAGTAATAGGATGCGACAAGAGTGCCTTATGGAAAAAAAGAGTAGAAGGATTCTGGCAGGGAATGAAGGCCACAAGAATGGCTCTAGCTTTTCTAAAGGTCCTCAGTTAGCAGTGTTCCTATTGGCAAAACTCCACTGCTCACAAAAGGGGGGGTAAACACTGGATGGAGATCAGGAAATAAGGGACAGATAGAAAGTGAGGAGGTAAGAGGAACCTTCTCCCTTTTTTCATTGAGAACATTTTCATTATGAACTTATTAATCCTATAGAAGCCCTGCACTCCCAGCATATGGTGAACTTTACCAACATTCCCCAGGCTCGAGGGCTCTGCTTCTGTAACACATCACATTTCTGCTTCTTCTTCATCCCAAAATGGCACGTTTTTCATCAGTTCAGCAAAGAACTGTAAATAGTCAGTTACAATATGCAGGGTTATTCCTCTAAGTTACTTTTTCCTCTGCATCAATCCTGGAAAGCATTCCCTTTTTTAGCTGATAGAAAAGCATTGTCCATGACTTTGCATGTGAAGTTCCACCATCTTCATTTGATCCCTGGAGCTCAGAGATGCAAAGACTGACAGGTCATCCTGGGCAACCCCATCATTTCACAACAGGGAAAGATAGCGCTCACAGAGTTGATAATCATACAGTTTTGTCTGTATGGTAGTGGAATATATAAGCATTCCAGAAATTTAAAAAATTCCCCAATGAGCTATCTGGAAAATATTAATTATACCGTGAGTTAACTCAGTACTCTGGGCCTCTGTCAAAATTTATTTTCAGCTGTGTGACTTTTCTATAGGGCAACCCTTGGGGGGAATTGTTCTAGGTTCACTGCCTTAAGTGGTTGCTTTCAGGCTGCTGTGAATGGTTGACAATTCAGGAAAGCAGGTGAGAGAAGGAGGCAGCTTTCTCTAGCTTCTCTTTAGAAAAAATGATGCTCATATGCATGCTTATTATTGCCTCTCCCTCCAGCAAGACAACATGGGATTGTGCATTCCCACTTTCATACTGTCTTTCCCTCCTCTGCTTGCTGAATAAGGGTTAGCTTGAGAAAGAGAGGAGGAAAGAGAATTCCAAGAAGAGAAAATTGCCTCTGTGAAGCTCCTGAGGTGGTGTTTTAGTTAGTTACTGCTGTGTAACAGATCACAACAAAATTTAGTAGCTTAAATAAAAATACACATTTACTATACCCATATATTCTATGAGTCAGGAATTCTGGAGCAGCTTAGCTGGGCAGTTCTGGCTTGGGAAGGAAGGAGGGCGTTCTCTTATGATGTCGCAGTCAAGATTTAGCCAGGGCTGCAATCATTTGAAGACTTGACTGGCTGCCCTGTGAAGACTGGATTAGAAGAGTCTAGGTTTGGAGTCCAGGTAGGAGTCTACTATAGGTGCCATGTGAGAGATGACAGAGGCTAATATTTAGAAACGTAAATGGATGTGAGATATACTTTAGAGGTAAATCAGAAGGACTTGGTCACTGATTGGTTCATGGGAAATGAAGAGGAGGGAGGGTTCTGAAATAAGCAACTGCATGTTTGGAGAAGATGGGAGGAAAAGCACATAAATATAGGTGAGGGTAGGAGAGATCAAGAGTCTAGGTCATTAAATACTTACAGTCATACTGGGAGACTGGTTAAAATGATAGCTACCACTTATTGGGTACTAACTCTGTGCCAGGCATTGTGTTTGGAATATTACCTACATTCTTCTGTTTAATCCTCTCAATAATGCAACTATGATATCTCAGGTATGGAGAGGTTAACTAAGTCACACAGCTTATAAGTAGTGGAATAGGAATTAAAACTAAGGATTTTCAGATTCTAAAGTTTATGCTTTCAAGCATGAGACTATATTTACCCTTTCTTTCCTTCTCCCTCCCTTAGTACACACATCTTTGCTTTTGCTGCAGTTTATTTTGTGTTATCGTATTGGGACAAGCCACTTGTACTTAACTGTACTGCTTCCCCCTTCCCCCAATACCATGACTGCTGTATAATAGAAGTTTAATATAATTTTGCTACATGAGTTGGAATTAAACTGCTCCTTTTACCTCTGGGAAGACTGTTTTTTTTTTTTTTATTTTATACAACATAGAAATACAGACTGGAATGCAAGAGGAAACTGGAAGAACAACAGTGAATACCCATCATCCTGTGTTCTGGGAGGCTTAATCCATTTCTGGAGTCTTCCCTTCCTCCACCACCATCCTAGAAGGTAGCAGATGCATCCTAGAAGAAGCGTAGACAGAACATAGGCCAATTCCTTTCTGAGATGCAGGTTATTCTTGAAATCTAAGCATGGCAAATCAAAGGTGGGGTATACACTGCAAATTAGGGGGCACTAATGTGATGACTCAGAGTACCAGACTGAGTACCAGAGTTTGCAAATCACAGTGGAGTTGTTCCCAAAGTCTTGACAGATCTATGTTAAGGCAGAAACAAGGACATCATATTCTCCAATATTACTGTGATTCAGAATCTAAATAGTGACCTGAACGCTAGAAATGTCAGCCAAGAAATGGGAAAAGGAATGAGCAGGCTAGAGATCTGGGGTCTGTTGGGAGGCCCATGAACGCAGTGACCTGGAATAAAGATAATTGTAAAAAGCCTGAAATTTCAAAAGAAAAGGGAGAATCTCTGGCTTCCACAATGGATCTTTCTAGATGTTCCCTGCCTTTGTTTTCTGATTCCTGCAAGACAGGGTATGTTTTGAATCATCTGGTGTGTTAGAAGGGACTGCAATGGAAAGAGCTCTCATTCTGATTATGCTACAAGTTGGATTATCTGACCACAGCAAACCATTTTCTCTGTCTGGGCCTCAATTTTTCCACTTATGTAATGGTGTTAGATTTGACATTTGTTCTGGACTGAATTGTGTCCCCCGAAAATTCATGTTGATGTCCTAACATCCAGTACCTTAGAATGTAACCATATTTAGGGTTGGGTCTTTAAAGAGGTGATTAATTCAAAATGAGGACATCAGGGTAGGGTCCTAATCCAGTATGCCTGGTTTCTTCTAAGAAGAGAGAGATGCCAGAGATGCACATGCACAGAGAGGTGAAGACACAGCAAGAGGGTATTTATCTGCAAGCCCAGGAGAGAGGCCTGAGGAAACCCACCCTGACAGCACCTTGATCTCGGACCCTCAGCCTCCATAACTGTGAGAAAGTAAGTTTCTGTTGTTGAAGCCACAAAGTGTGTGGTCTTTTGTTTTGGCAGCTCAAGAAAACTAATACAGATTTCAAACAGCCCATTATCTGCCATCCTGTTTCTGTGGGACTTCCTTCAATAGGCTTAGTATTGGGTTGAACTGAAGTTGACTGCAAATTCTTTGGTAGCTCTCCCATCAAGAAGTAGGATCTTTCCTACCTCACCTCCCTCCTACTGTCGCACATTTTGGGGTCTCAGTGCCTACTATTTCACTCTGTATGGCCATGTGTACCCATTGTTTAGCTCCTACTTGTAAGTGAGAACATGTGGTATTTGACTTTCTGTTTCTGAGTTACTGCACTTAGGATAATGGCCTCCAGTTCCATCCATGTTGCTGCAAAAGACCTGATTTCATTCCTTTTGTGGCTGAGTAGTACTCCACAGTGTATATATACACATTTTCTTTATCCAGTCACCCGTTGATAGACACTTAGGTTGATTCCATAACTTAGCTGTAACAAATTGTGCTACTATAAACATGAGTGCAGGTGTGTTTTTAAATATTAAATACAATGATTTATTTTCCTTTGGGTAGATACCCAGTAGTGGGATTGCTGGATTAAATGGTAGTTCCATTTTTAGTTCTCTGAGAAATTTTCATACTGTTTTCCATTGAGGTTGTACTAATTTACATTCCTACCAATATTGTATAAGCATTCCCTTTTCTCCATATCCTCACCAACATCTGTGGATGAAAAATTACCTATTGCATACACGGTACAGTATTCAGATGATGGGTAGACTTTACCACTGTGTGATATATTCACGTAACAAAACTGCTCTTGTATCCCCTAAATCTATAAAAATAATAAAAAAGTGGGATCCGTGTGCTCTCCCCTGCATCCAGGTAGGCTCTGTCACTATTTTGACCAATAGAATATAGCAAAAGTCCCAACTCTGTGTCAGTTTTCGGGTTCCAAGCCTTGAGAGATTCTTCACTTCCTCTTCCTGTCTCAAGGAACATTTGCTCTTCGAGTCCAGGGCCACCATGTAAAAAGTCCAACTACCTTGTGGGAGACAACATGTGAAGAGGCCATGAGACGACATGGAGAAGAAGAAGGGCCCAACTGGGTTCAGCCTTCCAGTTTGCCCAGCTGAGATGTTGGATATGTAAGTACAATTGTCTTGGATCCTCCAGACCAGACCAGCTACCCGGTGAAGGTCATTAAGTGACACTGGTCAGTGCCACATGGAATGAGAGAATTGCCTAGCCAAGATCTGCCTGGATTTTTATTTATTTATTTATTTTTTATTTCAGCATATTATGGGGGTACAAATGTTAAGGTTATGTACATTGCCCTTGCCCCCCTCCCGCCTCTAGTCAGAGCCTCAAGCCTGACCATCCCCCAGACAGTGCACATCGCACTCATTGTGTATGTATATACCCATCCCCTCCTCCCCACTCCCATCTGCCTGACACCCAATAAATGTTGTTCCTGTGTGTCCACTTAGGTGTTGATCAGCTAATACCAATGGGCTGGTGAGTACATGTGGTGCCTGTCCATCCATCCTTGGGATACTTCACTTAGTAGAACGGGTTTCAGCCTGGATTTTTAACCCACAAAGTCATCAGATATAATATGATTTGTTGATGTGAGCCATTGAGCTTTAGAGTCGCTTGTTACAATAATGTAACAAACATTTCTGAACTGATTTACTAGAGACTTATGGTTATATCGATTCTCTACAGGCCCATTCCTATCAGGTCTTATTTTGTGCCCAGGGGTGAAGTAAGGTGCTATTAGTAAGGGATTAGGTTTGGGACTGAGATTTGGATTCTGGTAAGTTCTACCATACAAGTTACTTGTTTTGTTTCAGATAAGTCATTTGACATCTCTGAGTCTCACTTTCCTCATCTGTAAAATAGGGATAATCACACCTGCTGTGTGGAGTTTTGTGAGGATTTAATGTGTTAATTGGATATCACATGGTAGGCAGATATAGCATCCTATAAATGGTAGCCACTATTACTACAATAGTAATGTTGCTGCTGCTGGTGGTGACAGTGAAACCAGGTCATCTTGCCTATGGCTGCTAGTGGGGTTGAATGAAATGCTCCTTCCAGACAATCAGCTCTCATTGGTCTGCCACAGGGCCAACATCTTACCATTGGCTCCTTTGAGTTGTGGCATTTCAGGTGAAGGACTTAACTATCCTTTAATTTCCAATCACACCTGGCAAGATTAATGTATGCAAAGGTATTACAAACTGGAGGCCGTGTAGCAAAGTGAAAGGAACATAGGATTTAATTAATTTTGCAATTAGTTTTGGCTGCAAGGGGCTCAGGATCCAAAATAACAGTGGATTAAATGTGTTAGAAGTTTGACTTTCATGTAAAAGTACAAATGGGTGGTCCTGAGCCATATCATGTTCTCTGGTGGCAGGAGCCCAGGCTCTTTCTGTCTTTTCACTTCCTTCTGCTATGGGTGGTCTCATTCTCCATGTCACCTCATAATATAATATAGCTGCTTCTTTTTTGGCAATGGTTGGAAAAGGGCATCCCCTGTCACTTTAAGGACACTTCCCAGAAGTTGGACACACTCCTTTTGCTTGTACAGCATTGGCCAAATCTAGCTGACATACAGGCTGGCAGATGTGGACTTGATTCAGGGTACGCATGTGCCTCGCTAAGTTTTAGTAATTCCATTATTGAGGAAGAAGAGAGGCTTACTGGGGAAAAGAAGTCAACTTTGTGACAGTTACACCTTCTTGAGCACTATTTCAAGTCAAGAACAGTGCTAGGCACTGCTGTTGTGATGTTTGTGCTGTTTGCTAGCCCTATGCACTTATTCATTTTTTTCCTCTTTTTTTTTTTTCACCTTGTCATCCAAGAGCAACTATGAGCTTATTAACATTCCTATTTAAGTGAAAGGGAAAATGAAAACTGAGAAGTGACTTGCATAAAGTCACATAGCTAGTTAGTGCCTGAACCAGGATTGGACCCAGGTCTGTGTGATCCAATGTTTGTGCTCATTCTACTTAAGCAACCTTGGTTCCAGTTTTGGCTTGGCCTGTTTACTCCCTGTGTGACTTTGAGCCAGTTATCTCTGCAAGCAAAGGCAGATTTACTGAGAAGCTAAGGAAGCACCTCACTTGCACAGACCCCTGGAGAGATAGGAGTTTCCAGGAGCTGCAGGGTGCTGGGGGTGGTTTGGGCAGATGAAAGCCAAGTGGAAATCAGAAAGTATTCCTATGTAAGCATTTTTGGCAAATTGACAAAGAAACCCAAGAAAAAAGGGACTCAACCTCTAAGGCTACAACAATTTGTTGTGATTTCTTTTCTTATTCTAAACAAATATTTGCTTTGGGACCTATGGTTGTATTTGTAACATTGTATTCTTTTCTTAAAGAGGCTCCCCCAGATTGTATGTACTTTAGCCAGCTCAAAGCCTGGATCCACCCCTGTCTCCATGCCAAAACTGAGCAAAGTCCAAAAACATGAAGTTGAGAGAGTTTTGAATAAAAGTTTAGGTCTGAGAAATGGCAAAGCAGGGACCTTGACCTGGAGGACAAACCCAGTGGGAAGCTGTGGTGGGGTTTTGGATGCCCAGGAAGGCAGACCTCCCCCTGGGAGCCCTCCCAGAATCCTCCAGAGAGGGGACCCTTTCCTTGTGGCATACCCTCCTCATGGCCCTGTACCTTCTTTATGCTAACCCTTAGCACCTTCTGCCTTCTGATAGAATTTCTTACGTCCCCATCAGTGCCTCCATCCTGAGTAGCAGTTGTTAGAAAGCAGAAAACAGGTTCCCTCATCTTTGTACATTCCCGGGACTTCAGCAAAGGGCTTGGCACAGAATAGGAGCTAATAAATAGTCGCTGAATTGAGTTGAATTCAGGAACCTGTAGACTCAGGAGCCTAAAAAGGAGCATGAAAAAGCAAAATTACTAATGCATTTTTTTAATTGTGCGATGTTTTCCAGGCCTCATTTTTCTTCCATGAAATGAAAAGTGTTGGATCTATTGATCTCTAGGAGGGCAATTCTGAACCTGACAGTAGTGAACTAATTAACATCTCTGCACCCTATTCTCTTAGAGTGCAGGTTTTATACCTTGAATTGAGGTGAAATACAATCTGGAGGCCTCATGTTCATTAAAAAGTCCTACGGCATTCCTTGGAATTGTCAGATACTGACCTGACCAAATTCCAGCGGGGATAATTGCATTCCGACAACTTAGAGTTCTCCTAAACTCTTTGATTGGATAAGGTAAGCTTTGCTTCCTGTCCCAAATTATTTTGTACGGCTGTCCTCAGCTGTTAAACAGAGATGTCACCTCGTTTGTAAGCCGTTTTTTTCTTTCTGTTAAAGGGTTATGTACTTTTTCTGGGGTTTAATAATAATTTTGACCAGTTAAGACATTGTATGACTTCAGGTAGTTCTCACAGATCAAAGGCTGTTCTGGCATACTATTAAAATATTGGAACTATTTTAAAACCTTACAATTTGCCCTCCAGTGCTACAGATAGTCACTTTGACATGAAAATTCCATCATAGTGATTGATCCCTGTGTTATGGGAGGAGAATGAAATGAGATGAGAATTCAAGCTTCCCTTTATAGATGCATGGTCTTGGCTCTAAAATTTGCTAGGGGCCACATATGTTACCTAGTCAGTAAGATAAATATAGATTTCAGTGGGGTGTACATTTGAGATTCAAACATCCCCAACCTGACGTGATACACCTTTCAATCTAATATAGGAATGGGGATATGTGTGAAAGGTATTGGAAAGTGAGGCAGCTCCATAAGTACTGGTGCGATCATGATCACATTTATTTGTTTATTTTCTGTCTTTGTCATGGAATGCAGTAACAGGAGTGTTAATGTGCCATGACTTGCCCTCATACTCAGTTCCAGCAAGACAGCACTGTAAAATCATTTGTTTAATATTAAGGAGGTAATTTAACCCATTTTACGAGGCTTAATTTTATTAGAAGCTGCTATAATAGGTTTGCATCTAATCATCTTTCTGTGGTTATAATGACATCCTTCTCATAATGATGAAATTTTCTCTACTCCTTTGATGTCTGTGTTAATTGCTATCTATTGTAATATTTAAATTCAGAATTAGAATGAGTTCCTTCCTTCATCTGTCACTCTTAAAAAAGCCAGTTTGTGAACACAATGACACCAAATCAAACCCAAACTTGAAACCCATAATAATCTGGCTTAAGAGCTCAGTGACTCTGGTGTTTTAAATAGATGGTTCATTCCCTCTATCACCAAATGTTTACTGAGCAATTCCTTTGCCTAAGGCCAGGTGATGGAAAAATTGCTGTACTGATATGACCTTCTTACCTTGCTCCTCCTTGACATGTGTAGTATATATCTTGAAAAAAACTTAACAATTTCTAAGTTATATCTAAAGTTTAGATAAATGAAGATGGGACTTGGAGGAGGGGAAACGGGTGGGGAGGTGGTCATGAATTACAAGGTAAAGGCCCTGTAGGAGGCTTCTTAACTATTTTTGGACTTTTTCTGCAGTCCCTTCTTAGAAAAATGTGCCCATTTTCAAAATTTCACTTAGAATTTTAAGGTATTTACAGAGTCACAGAAGTCCCTCCAAGCAGCCCAGTTCCATAATGTAATAGTATATTTGGGTGACATTGAGAGAGCATTTAAGTTGTTACACAAAGCATACGATATACTGCTTATATCGTGAGATTTCCCATGTGACCATTGACCTTGCTCCAGAGTTTTATGTGTTGCTAAGCTATGTTATCCAAGACAGTGAGCTTCCTGTTAAAAGACAAGAGTATCTTTATAACCCTAAGTTTATTGTCATTAATAGTTAGTGAAATTCTCCTAATTGTGTACCTACTCTATTGATGGTTAAAAAGCCTTTTGATTAGATACTTTTTCAGCGATTAGGACCTAGTTTAGTACTTTAGTTAAAAATCTGTCAACATTTACCCCTTAATTTAAGAAACTGAAGGCAGAGTTGTCACATGATATTCATACCACTTCTAGGCCCAACTCAATACTTTATTTGCCTGCTGTTATCTCTTTAACAAAAGAGAGACAAGCAGAAATGCTCATGGGAGAACATGAACTTAGGATGGGTAATGTTTCTAGGAAGAGTCCTAGAGACATGTAGGTCTTATAGGCAAACCAAGGCAAAACCATACTCTCTGTTTCCATGGGTTTTTGTATGTTGGGTGTGTGTGTGTGTGTGTGTGTGTGTGTGTGTGTGAGAGAGAGAGAGAGAGAGAGAGAGAGAGAGACAGAGAGAGAGAGAGAGACAGAGAGAGACAGAGAGAGAGAGAGAGAACACTTTAGGGAGAGAGAAAATTTGACAATCTACATATAAAGGGACTTCTTCCACCTGGTGGATGCTCAATAAATGTGTTGGTTGTGTGACAAAAGTACCAGATATATATATAAGGAAGCCACTTAGTTTATTGCAAATAGTCTTAAAAGTTACTCTCCTTCCATTTTATTGAATTCAATGAATACGCACTGTGTCTACACGTACCATAAATTGTGCTATGCTCTCTGAATGACTCAAAGATAGATTACTCTCTTTTCCTGAAGGTATTTACTGCTAGTGCAATTGGAAAGCACGTGTGCAGGCATTCCCCCTTCTTTCTCCACATCAGACATTTCCAGTTGATCATAGTGCTCTTTCTGTCTGAACCTGAATTCAGTTTCAAAATGTTTTTGAACCCAATGCTCTGGGCAGCTGTTTCCAATCAATTTAAGTTGGAACAAGTGATAAATTCTATTTGCCATCTTGGCTCTAGGGGAAGGACAGATATATAAACAAATACCTATGGTATCAGGAAGGTTATAATCATCAACAAAAATAGATATTCCTTAAGTATTTACTATATGCTGAATCAAGTTCTCAACAATATGTTGTAGTAGCAATGTCCAGAAGATGAAATCTATTTAAAGAAATCCTATTGGGACCTCCTTTTGGAAAGCAAAGAATTATTTTGAAAGCAAATCATCATCCTCTGATTGATCTGTTTGATGAGATCAACTGTGTATTAAATTTTCTTTGTGTATCACATACCTAAGAAGGAAAACAAGGTTCAATATCAAGGCCTCCACTAGAGTATGGGATGAAGCTGAAAAAGTAGAAAGGAGTGGTTTCTCGAACAAAAACAATTCAAAGTAAAAAAAAAAAAAATTGAAGCACCCCCAGGGATTAAATGGAAAAAATTTGGAAACTAAAATTAGTATATGAACCTTTTTTCCTCTCCACTTGATGTAGACAAAAATATGCATTTCCCTCTTCTTCCCTAATGGGAAAAAATATTTGATATCTGTTAGATCAGCTTTTTAAAGAATGTCTAATCCTTAATATGTTAATAAATAATAAAAGAATATTTTTTGAAGTGAGGCATTTCCATTTAACAAGGACTTTCCTTAGAACCCATAAAAATTTTTTAAAAGTGAAGGGCATGCACACAATGCAAAGAGAAATACTACATTAGCAAAGATCCCCAAGTATGGCATTTGTTAAAAAATAAAATAGACATGTATCACTAAGTGGACAAATTTGAGGCCCATTGGAATGCTTAAAAATAACTTAGTTTTCTAGCTTAATCTTTGTTTTGAGGGAATTTGGGGCTTAAAAAAATTAGAGCAGTTGTTGATCACCTATCATGTGCCACATAATAGTAATAATAGCTACTTGGGTGCTTTCTGAGTGCCAGGAACTGTTCTGAGAGTTTAGTTCATGTGTCTTAACATCTAATCTTCTAGAATCTGTGGGGGTAGATCTTGTTGTTATCCTCATTTTAAAGATGATGACACTGAGGCAGAGAAAGCCAAGTAACTTGGTGAAAGTCATGTAGTTAGTAATAGAGCTGGTCTGGTCCCAGTGCCTGCACTCTTAACTGACAATACGTTACAGCTTTGGATGGGAAATTGAGGCCCAGAACAGGTACTCTGGGTTTCCTGGGACAGTTTCACTTTGAAACATTACTATTAGGGCTGCAGTATTGCCAATATAATTATATTTATCCTTTTAAGACTATATGTTAGTAGGAACATAAGGATGACTAAGACTTTTGCTCCAAAAGCAATATCCCATTTATCCATTTTCAGTAAAAATAATTACTGGCATCTTGTTTATTGTTTTTCTCATCTTACCGGCCACTCCTTCTTGGTCTCAGCTTGCTGAATGTTCAGTTCTCAGTTTTAATTCTTGATGTTTTTCGCTATTTACGGTCTTTTCCCAGTTGAATTATTAAGCCTCATGGCTTTAAATACCATTTATACGATGTTGGCTCTACAATTTATACTTTTATTCAGACTCTTCCCCTTAATACCAGACTTATGTATCCTACTGCCTACTTGATAGACACTTGGCTGTTTAATGAGCAACTCAAATTTAACCTGCCCCAACCTGAACTACAGATTCCTGCTCCTTCCTCCAAAGCTTGCTTCTCCCATGGTCTTTCCACATCAGTCAGTGGCAATTCAGTTTTTCTCTTCAGGATAAAAATCTTGATGTCATCCGTGTCTCTGCTCTCTCTCTCTCCATTTCCAACCCATCCGCAAATCCTGTCAGCTCTCTCTCTTTGAAATATAACCAGGACCCAACAAATTACTACCACGCTCACATATTCCCTTGGTCCACGCTATCATTACCTCTGCCCTGAGTTATTTCATCAGCCTCTTAATCGGTCTACCTGCTCCCACCCTGGCCCATTTTCAGTAGCGCATCTATAGTATCCCTAAGCACAGCACTCAAAGAGATCATTTTAGAATGGAAGTCAGGTCAAGTGGCTTCTCTGTTCAAAACTCTCCAGGGGCTTCCAACCTCATTTGGTACAAAAGCCGGCATTCTTACAGGACATATTATGACTTAGTCCTTATAGGACCTGTGAGACGCTACGTTATTTTCCTCCTCAAGGCTCCCACTACTTCTCTGACTATATCTCCTTCCCCTCTCCTCCCCCTCATTTTATTCCAACTACACAGGCCTCCTTACTGCTCTTTAGACATGTCAGACACAGTCGCTCTTCAGTACCTTTGGACTTGTTGTTCCTTGGTCTGCTGGACACTCTTGCTTCCGGCAGCTATGTATCTCATTCCTTTACTCTTTTGGATCTTCAATTAAATGTCATTTTGTCAGAGAGAGTGTCTTTGGCCACCTTAGATGATATGCACCTTATCCTCACTTCCTGTCCTCTTCTCCCCACCCCTTAACATTTCCTATAATGTTATTCTGCTTTATTTTCCCCTAAAGTGCTTATCAATAATTGACATTTTATATCTTCATCTGTTTATTGTTTAAATCACTCCATCAGATTATAAGCTCAATGAGGGCAGAGACTTCTCTTTTGTATTTTGTTCTCTGTTGTATATTGAGCTCGTAGAGCGATATCTTTCATGTAGTTGGTGCTCCAGAAATCCTTGTGGACTGACTGACTGAATGAATGGGTGAATGAATGAATGAATGGAGACTGAGTATGAACCAGACACTGGGCTCAGCGTTGTGGATTTAGCAGTGAACAAGACCGGGTTACTGCCTGTACGATGCTCACAGTAATGGTTGTTGGCATTCTTATTTTCTCTAAAATGTAGCTCAAATTTTTTTATAGTCAATTGAAAACACAAAGTGAGGAAAAAGCAGGGAAAGATACAGTGGAACAGTATGATAATGGCTAGTGAAAGGGAAGGGTAAAGATTTTAATGTACAATGAGTTACAAGAGTTTTAATACTCCCTATACTACACTAGTATTATAAATACTGAAGTTCTGTTAGGAAGCCTTCAGATACAACCTATTCCAAAATTTTCCCTGTGGACTGTTATTATACTGTCCCATCAAGGGAAGGAGGCTAGAAGTCAAGCCAAACTGCCACGATGGCTGCTCACCATCACACAGGTTCTACTCACAAATGCTTATTTTTCCCAACATTATTCTTGGGCCACATTCTACATGCAAAACCCACACCTTAACTATTTGCTTTGTTTCACTGAATATCAACCTGCTTTTTCTGGCTTGTTCACATTTCCAGTGTTTCATGTGTAGCAAACCCAGGAACATCCATGCTACCTGAATCCTTGTGGCAAGTTGGAAATTTTGGAAATTATTTTTCCTTTCCCCTTGGAAAATCCTTGAGCCCTCCCCTGCTCCTTTCCTGCCTCATTTTTTAAGGCTGATTTATTTAGTGATAATGGATTCTCCTTTCTTATTCTATGGACAGTTCTCCAGCCACTTTGAGCTGTGAAGAGGCCATGGTAGGAACCTTGGTAAGTAGAGGGGCATTGGCAACCTTCAGGATTCCTTTAAGGCTTATTGACATTTTAGGCATGGCTTAAGACAGTAACTGTTTACTTTGCTACTGTGGAAATGGGCCTTTTCCTTTTACCGCCAGTTGTGTGGTTCAAGGGGTCAGAGGAGAGAACCACTTTTTTTTTTTTAACTAGTTGTTATTCCCTATAATCACAGAATACTGAGATTTATTTTCCTTCTTGAGATCACATTAGTGGTGGAGGATGGTCAGAATTTGTGTGGGGATTTTACAGGTATTAATTAAAATAACAATGGTACTATAACAAAAGAAATGCAGGTGTGCCACACTGTCCTGACTCCGTGAGAGTTTCCCACCTGATTCTGCCAAACATCTTTGCCAGATATGGAGGACTTCTACGTGGACTGCCATCTCCCATCTATTTGCCTGGGCTAATGAGTGTTCTGGTCACTGAAAGGGAATTACAGAGTAGGTTGGATGGATCTGAACAAAGCCTTAGGGAACAAATGGGGATCAGTTTCAGACAATCATTGGGTGGTCATTGGGCAACCTGTTGGTGGCTGTCATTGGGTGATCCTCACCAGGTGATGGGAAGAAAGCTAATATAGCTACTCAAGTCAGGAGATGCTCAGGGATCACAGGAATGGACAGAAAACCCTATGTGAGTGCTGAGCCAGTTCTCTGCTGGTGCCTCCTTTGCAATGACAACCAGTGGTACTTTGGCCAAGTTCAGCCATTTCTGTCTACTCTGTTCTCACCCTTTCTGTGTCAATAGTCTCTCTCTCTTCTCGGTCGTACAGTCTTTACTTGGTCTGGAGAAAGAAAATAAAACTTAATCATTTATTCTTATAAATCTTTTTTGAATAACACTTACATCCCAGTTCTCGAAACCCAAGAGCCAAACACATTTTTGCCTTTCTTCCCTGGTTTCACACTGACCCCCTTCTTTAAGGCAAAGGGTGACTGCCAGACCTGAGGAAAGGGTCCCCGAGTTCATGTGAAGAAATGAAAGGAATGGAGGGGAAGGTGGAATGAGGAAGATAGTGCATCGTAGTTCAAAATGTTCTCTTGCTCTACTACCATTTTATTTGCTGGTTAAGATGCTCCATGCCAAACAATGTGCCAAACCCTGTCTCAGATATCTTATTTAATTTGCATAACAATCCCAAGGAAAAGGTATTATTTTCTGATTTAATAGATGAGGCAAAAACAAAGCCCAGAAATGTTAAGCAACATGTACAAGATTATACAACTGGTAAGTGACAGAGCTGTCATTCAAAGTCAGGGCTTTCTAATTCCCAAATCCATTTGCTTGAGCACTCATTCACTACCCCTATTGCCAGCCCAGAGAGATGCATTTTGAGCAAATAATGCTGTGGCCTCCCCCTTGCTTCATTTCTATATCTCAAACATCATATTAGATGGAGGGCACATACAAATTGGTATCGTGGGGTGAACGTTCCTTTTGGCTTAGACCTGGACTTTGTGGTAAGGATGCACTGATTGCTGGAATGTTAAGGAGTGGAACTTCTTATTGCTGTCTGAGCCAGTGCAGAGGTGTCAGTTTTTCTTTTATCTACTGGGGGTGTCTCCTACAGAGGCCCTAGGGACCTGCAGGCGCCCAGCCTGCGTCCAGCACTGTCCTTCCTTAGGAGGCTGTGGAAAACAGCGAGCAATTGTTTTCCTCCCACTCACAACTCTTTTTGCTTTCACCTGGGCCTCCTTCTAGTAAACTCCATTCTTCCATTTCCTCTGGATGGCTACTCTGGCCCAATGCCATCTCCACAGGAAAACAAGAAGCCTTCCTTTCTGGGATAAGAGATTTCTCATTCCCCACTGTAGCTATCTCAGTAGATAAAGATTTTTTGGCACGTTTTCAAGGATGTTGTAGCTGAATTATCCACCTCTGTGCTTTCTTCCATTTGCTTTTATGATATTTCTTTCATTCTCCATTGTTCCTTGTAACTTTTGTTGATGACAAAAGATATCCCCCATTTACATTTGAAAAAGGGTAGTGACTGCTGTTACAAACCCAGAACAATACCCACAGAAGCTCAGTTTCAGTCCCACTTACTCAATTGAATAGTCGTTTAATATTTTAATAAAATAAAGACCTCTTTTAGTACCTGCTGCTGGGTCTGTGAAGTTTATGATGCGTCTTTTACATTCATTTCCACGTTTAAATTCTAATATGTTCTCTTTCGCCCCAGAGCAGGTTAATACACTGCAGGGACCACTTTCCCTTGATGATGAAAACAATATTTTTAAGGTAAGTAGGGCTTTTAGTTTAAGTATAACCAAGGGACTCATTAAGGAACGTGTTCAATGTACCAGTACCTGTATTCTCACTTCTCAACCACTAGTATGTGTGCTCGAGTTTAAAATATTGTTATTTGATCATTTCTGGGGGAAATAAACCATTTGTGTAAGGTTAATGAAAAATCAGTTAGTAACATCTACTAGCCAACCCCTACAAAGTCTCAAATGATGACATTATCTTGGTGAAGTCAGGTGGTTCAAGATCTGGCCTTTAAGGCTTCTAGCCTCTGAAACCTGATTTGTCATTACACGAAAAAAAGTATTATTCTCTCCAAGACAGATTTATATTAGCTGGGTGTATTAAGATTGTTATATAAATTGCCAATGTCAGTTGATCAATTCACAAAAAGAAATGTAATTATCATTTGCCCTGGAATACTTGTACAGCAAGAATCAGCATATTCTTTCTCTGTACAAAGACCTGCATGTAAAACCAAATTATAACTAAAGATTGCATGATGATCCTGGAATCTGTAGAAAGAAGATTAAATTGATTCCAATGTCAGGCTAAAATTACCTGATGCAGTGGTGGTTCTCCACCCTGGCTGTATCTCTGGGATGATTAGAGTTTACAAAATTTTTAGAAGCCCATTTCAGACCTAAAATTAGGGCCAGGTGTTTGTATTTTTTTTTCTTAAAAATTCTATATGTGATTCTCTTGGTCAGTCGGGGTTGAAAGTATTGGTCTGAAACATTTGTCTCTACTATAGGAAAGGTTTTGCAATAGTACCATATTACTTAAAGTCCACTGGGCAAGACTGCCTCTCTCCGGAATGGTGCTTGAAATCACAACATCAGGATTTGTTTTGGTCATTTCCCTTTGTCTGGGGTTACAAGGAGAATCAGTTCTCTCTTTTTAGACAGGTTTTTGCATCTAGACAAATGCATGCTCTGGCCAGAGTCCTTTTAATTTTAGATAATTTTGCCCATCCTTGCTCTTGTCCATGTGGCACTGAGCATACGATTAAATCTTAAAAACACAATCTTGTTTTTTTTCTCTGCCAGTTTTGAGAGACCCCTGTTATTTTAATGTGATGTTCCACTTTTGCAAACAAGAAAAACAAATTAGTGGGCAAAGGAAGTTTGTTTCACCTAGCCCTGTAAGTTAGTGCAAAAATAAGATATTCCACACAAATATGTATTTGTTGTCATTGGGACCACAACCCTTTCTCCAGATTGTCGCCAGAATGATCTTTCTAAAACATCAATTTGATCATGCCGGTCCCCTTCAATGAATTCCTGTAGCTCTTGTGCTAAACTCTGAAACTTGCTTCCAAGGCCATAGGCCGCACAATCTTTGCATCTCTTACTTCTCTTGTCTCTCACTCCCCCTCACCTCCACAGTCATGCTTAAAGCCGTTTCTGCACTTTGTTCAGTTCCTTGAATGTGTGCATTTCTTACATTTCTCTGCCTAGGACACTTACCATCCTCTTTTTTACCCATTAGCTTTTCTCCCCCTTTGATTCCCAGCCTCAATGTCACTTCTTCTGTGAAGCCTTTCCTGATTTCCTGTCTCAGTTTAGGAATGTTAACCCTGAGCTCTTGTGATGTTCTTAACTTCCATAGTCATAACTCATTAACCATGTTTTTAAAAATTGCTCAGTGACTCGCCATTACTTTTGGATAAGGTCCAGTTTTAGCTCCGTATTTAATCCATTAGCCCACCACTGGGATTCTTATTCTTCTATCTTCTGGACCACTCTTTCTCAAGGTCTCTTGATTCCTTCCAGTCATGGTAGGTTACTTCTTAGCCATCTGTAACTGCTTTTTATTATCAGGTCAATACACCAGAAAGACATCTCAGCCTTTTATATTGGATTCATATTATGATTAGAATTAAGGCCAGGCGTGGTGGCTCACACCTGTAATCCTAGCACTCTGGGAGGCCAAGGTGGGAGGATCGTTTGAGCTCAGGAGTTCAAGACAAGCCTGAACAAGAGCAAGACCCCATCTCTACTAAAGATAGAAAAATTAGCCAGGCATGGTGGTACATGCCTGTAGTCCCAGCTACTTGGGAGGCTGAGGCAGGAGGATTGCTTGAGCCCAGGAGTTTGAGGTTGCAGTGAGCTATGATGATGCCACTGCACTATAGCCTGGGTGACAGAATAAGACTGTCTAAAAAAAAAAAAAAAAAAAAAGAATTAAACATATGTTCTTTACTAGTGTCTATAGACATAAGTAGAGAGGTGTGATATTTTCAAGGTGGATTTAGTTCAAAACTTTTAGGATGTTCTCTTTCTTTACTACTTCTAAGCTTCATTTCTAAAGGCAGCCACTCTTGCTGTTAATCGAAGTGCTAGCCCTCACTGTGTCTTTACTGAATTTAATAAGGGGGAGAGAACCCTTTTGTAAGCACAAGGTCACAGTCAATCACATTTCCCAGCCTTAACTGGGAGGAAGCTAGGCTATCAATGTGTTTGGACGGATCTCAAATTTTCCAGTAGTGTTAGGATTTCATGTATTTTTTTTTATTTTTCTATATTGGCTTTGTGTTAAATGTTTCCCTAAATGGGATTTCATTTTTAGAACTCTTAAAGGTATAAATAAATTTGCAAACTTTTCAAATAATCCTTTGTCAAGCTATATAACTATATTTAACTGGATCTCTCTGGTTTGGCAAATTCTGTTGCTGTATATATAGAAGCTTCATCTTTCCCCAGTAGTTGTGTAAAGGGAACAATGTTTCCCAGCCTCTCTGCAGTCTTTCCTCCCATCCTGGGTGCCCATATTCTCTTTGTATATAGCCCACTTTTTGGAAAGACCTGGATCCAATTTTAGCTCACTGTCTTACTAGCTCTGCTATTTGAATTTTTAGTTTCCTATTCTAAGGGCTAGCAATATGCAGTGGGAAAAATTAACTGAGATAATATACACAATATGTTTAACATGGTTCCTGGCACAGATCAAGATTAAAAAGATTAGAGTTTGATTTGATTTCCCTTTAGCCACACTGAATTCTCAATTTCTAGAACAAATCTTCAAGCCCCCATGTTAGTGTATATCCTCTTCCTTCCACCATAAAGCCTTCCCACACTCAGAGTTATTCCTTCCTTTCTCTGGCTATTCATAGCCCCTTTGTTTTTCTTAGCCTCATAACACTTCTCCCCTTGTGTCAGGAATCATTAACATATCCCAAATGCTGTGAGCCCCTCCAGAGGAGAGGCACTGCCCTATTCCTGACTGTGTCCCTAGGGATAACAGTAGTGCGTGCCTCAGAGGTTGTTGTGAGAATTGAGTGAGTGAATACCTGGAGAGCTCCTAAAAGAGTATCTAGCACATAGGAAGTGCTCCATGAGCATTAGCTATGTTATTATTTTTATGATTATCATTAGTGCCCAGCCCAGGAACTTGTACAGAGCAAGTATTCAATATGGGCTGAATGAATGAGAAAATGAGAGAGGAAGAAACATACACTTTTCTACTCATTATGCTAGCTTAGCAACTTAGAAACATATTTTAATCGCAGTTGACCTCTGTATTCCCATCTTCTTTTTTATGGTGATAGCATCTGTGTTTTCTTTTGGAAAGCCATCTTTCTCTGTGCACATGGTTCAGAGGGTACTAAACTCATTCCCTCAGCTCCAGGGTGAGCAAGCAATCCAGATGTGGTCACGAGCATATTCCTTGCCCATTGTGACACTGTGCATGGCGGATGGGCACATGATCCAAGTTGGTCTATTGAGAGTCAGGCTTTGGACTTCTGTTAGCATGCCTAGAAAGGAGGTGCTATTTGCCCTGGGGTTGCTAATTTACTCAGATGTAAGTCTGAACTGCTGGTAGCCATTTTTGCCACAAATGGGAGAGGATCTGCCTGAGAACAAAGCCAACACAGAGCAAAACAGAACCACAAGACAGAGACAGATGCTCAACCATATCTCCTGAGTCATTGGATTCGGCTCTGCCTGAATTCAGATCTACCCCTGAATCTTTCATATTTCATATGTAACTAAAACCTGTGGTCTGAGAAACCCTGGGCATCCCCACGACCCTTTCAGGTGTCTGCAAGGTTAAAACCATTTTCACAATAATATGTTATTTGTCTTTTTCACTGTCATTCCCTCAAGAGTGTATGGTGGAACTTTAGGGGCTAAGTTGTATGTGACAATGCAGTTTTTTGAATGTAGAAGCAGATACAAGAATGCAACTAACTGGACATTAAAGAGATTCACAAAAATGTCAAATAGTAGTATTCTTCTGACTATTTTTGCTTTCTTTGGGAATATATAGTTTTTCTAAAATAAAAATGTTTGATATCAATATACAATGGGTTTATAATTGTTATTTTTAAATAAATGAATAAATATTTCAAAATAATTGTCAGCATTAATTTCTAATATGATAAATACTGATAGATAATCCAAATGAAAGCTCTATGGGGGTCATAATTTTTAGGAGTGTAAGGTGATTCTGGAACCAAAATATTTGTGTACCTCGAAATTACACAAACTAATAAATTCTATTTCTTATTCTGAGGCCATTTTTAGTGGGGTCTCTGTCACTTCTAAATGAAAGAGTCTTGATATTGCATTGCGTTTCATAGGAAAATAATATTACCTTTAGAGGTCTGTAATAAGTGGAAGACTCCAGGAAACGTCAGCACGTGTTGCAGTGTGAACCACATATGAGAAAAAAAGACTCTTCTGTATCCTGGCAAAGGGATCTATGAAATCTGCTGTTATGGGAGTACTGGGGGATGTTCCAAACCACTGGGATTATTGGCTATGATTTTGGATCAGCAAGGCAAATGTTTTAGGTTAAGGGGCAGCTGTTCTTTTGTCTTTCTAATCCATAAAGACAAAATTTTATAGCCTGAATTCTTAAAATCACTTTCCTCTAGTAGGGTTTGTTACTTGGTTTTTGATTTTCATCAAAATTGTTCTCAGTTTCAAACTTCACATGTCAAGAAGCTGCTTTGAAAATGTCTGAAGATTCAGCTGAATGTCGATTTTGATACTTGGGCTGGACTGATCCATCTGTAGATGAGCCAATTTTGAAAAAAGGCCTATAACAGACACTGTACTTTATTTTTTTCTCTTAAATTGCAAACACGGGCAATAATGCATGGATTTATTTGTTCAAGAAACACTTAAGCAAAATGTCATAATGACATGTCATAATGATACGTGGGCAGAGAAGCCCTCTCTGAAGAGACTATGTTTGAGCTGAGCCCTGTCATGGGAAGATGAGGTAAAAGAAAGTTATTGGCAAAGCAAAGAACACATGCAAGAGGCCCTAAAGTGCAAAAGAGCTGATAAATTTGAAGGTCAGAAAGGGGAATGGTAGGTCTAGAGTAGAGTGAATAAACAAATTCAATGAAGAAAGAGAAGCAGGTAGGAGATAGATCATAAAAATATTATACAATTGGAGGTCACTGAAGGATTTCAAACAAAAGGATGAGGGGAGAGATGTATATAAATGTAGAAGGTAAGGATGTCCTTTCCTCGGATTGGCACTCCAGAGAAACGGACCACTGGTGGTTCCTATGTGTACTCCTAGCTGTACTATGTGCACTCAAGCCATTCTTTGTATTCAGAGGCAGTTCCTCCATCTACACCTGTTGAAATCCTACCCAGCCTTCAGAGAACGCCTTAGATACCACAGCTCCTTGATGAAGCTATAAAGTTGGGCTGTCTGGTGCTGTGAAAAGCCCATGGGCACTGGCACCCAGGAAATCTGGTTTTGCATCTTGGCTCAGTCACTATTAAAATCACTGTGGGTTTTGTGCAAGATTCTTAACCTTTCTGAGACCCTTGTTTCCTTATAGCTGATAATAACATCCATCTTGAAGAGATGCTGTGAGGATCAATTGAAATGGCATTTGTAAAGGGAATGGCATATGATAGATGCTTCGTAAATGTTAGTTCTCTTCTGCCTTGAAAGGCAATATGGTAGTATTTAAGAGCATCAGCTGTGAATAAGAGAGGTTTGGGATTGCCTTCGACCCTGCTATAAGCTTCTTGGGTGATTTTAGGCAGTATTTCACCTCATCCCAGGTTCCTCATTTGTACATGGAGATAATAATAGTACTAAAAACAATAGGATTGCTGTGAGAATTAAATGAGATAATTACTGAAAGCACTTGGCACAGTGCCTTACAAATAACCACTCAATAAATATTGGCTATTATAAACTAGAGCAGTACCCAGAGTGAGTGGTTCATGAAACACATATAGTGTGCTCTATTAATACTTTCTGAATGAATAACTGCTGATGGCGGTTGGTAAATTCAGGTCTGGAGCATGGGCAACTGGGTAAATACAGGGGGAGAGGAATGGGGAGCTCATGTGCATGCCAGGTGGGCCTCTAAGAGTAAATTCAAGGAGGCACAGACAGCAAAGTGGGCTCAGGAAGCTGATGGTGACAAACTTTGCCCTCTTTATAATTTTGGTGCATGAACAACACAAATTGAATCTCCCAAGCTATAAACAACAAGAATAAACTTCTTTAAAAATACAACTGAATTTCGATGAGTCATATTCCTTTCTTGATGGTATTTGGAGAGATCTAGGGTCCAGACGTGATTGCTCCCACAGAATGCATGCATCTCTATCTCTGCTGGTGGAGTGGCAAGCTTGCCAGCTCCGCCCAGGGAGGGGGTGGGCGTCCAGGCTGGCTACACTTGATTAGGTTACATATCACACTCTAATGCTACCCCCATAATCAAGGGGTGCCACTGGCTCAAAATTCTTGAGTAAGGAATCTTGGGGAAATGCCGAGAAAGAAGGTTCTTACAACATTGATCACTGTTGACACGATGATTCCTTTTCTTGGTATAAGTTCATATTCCAAAGGAAAGCCCTTGAGTTCTAGAATATTCCCAAATGAATGACACATGCTCAACCCCTGGTACAATGGCTTTCATAATAAACACTCAACTCAGTTTTGTTTGTTTGTTTGTTTCTTTGCCTGACATCAGAATGGATTTGTATCAACTCATTTTATTGGAGTTATATTTGGTTCCAGAAAGACGGAAAAAAATCTAAGGATAATATTGACAAGGGGTCAGAGAGTCCTGAAAGTCAGAATTTTCCCTAAAGGAACCTCTTTACACGACTCCATTCATACCACAGTCTATATAATAGTGCCCCTTAGCATTGGGCAGTACAAGGGGTGAGTGATCATTTTTGGCAGCTTTGGAATTTTCAAACTGAGAACTTCCCAATTCCAAAATACGTAGGTGGGTATTGAGCCCGTATTATTATATGTACCAAATACTTTCTTACAGATGATTTTAGCTTACTAAAGCAGGCCCAAAATCCCAGGACTCATTCTTGATCCTCCTTTTTTCCTTGCCTTACCCCCAACTTGGTAGCCAGTCTGGTCAACTTGACTTTTAAATTATAATGTGAATCTGGTCACTGCCCAGCACCTTCTCTGCTACCACCTTAGGTTATACCCCCATCATCCCTCACCTGCAGTATTTCAGCAGTCTCCTAACTCTGCCACTGTCCAGCAGCCAGTGTGCTCTCTGAAAAATGTGTGTCAGATTATGCCACTTGCCTTCTTAAAACCCTGCAGGGGCTTCCCATGATCCTTCAGATAAGATGCAACCTGCTTACAAAAGCCGACAAGGCTCTACCTGATCTGGCCCCACTGCCTATCTCTCTGATTTCATCTTCTCATTTTCCCTTTTTGCTCACTATGCTCTGGCCGAGCTAGCCATTTGGCTGTCCCAGAAAAATCTGCAAATCTGTTTCTTCCTTGGGAATGCTCTTCCCCTAAATAAAATATCTTCCTCCCTTTTTTATCATTTTTGATCAGATATCACCTCCTCAGAAATGCCTTCCCTGAGACTGCTGTATCTGAAATATCTTTCTCAATGAAATTCACTCATTAGCCCCTTAACCTGCTTTACTTTATGCAAAGTACTTGCCATAATCTGAAATGTTATTGCTTATTTACGGATTTACTTATTGTCTGCAGTTAGAATGTAAGCTTCATGGAGGCAGGAGCTTTCTCTTGTTCTGTACTTTTTCTTCTATACTTAGAACAGTTCCTAGCACACAGTGGGTGCTCAATACATATTTGTTGAATAAGTGTTCAATAAATTTCATCTGTAGAGTAGGGGTTCTCAAAGTGTGGCCATGGACGATAGCATCAGGAGTGACTGAGAAATTGCTAGAAATACAATTTCTTGGTGTCTAACTTGGATGGACCTACTTAAAAACACTAGGAGGGGAGCCCTGCAATCAATGTTTTAAGAAGCTCTCCATGGGATTCTGATGCATGCTCAAGTTTGAGAATCACTGCCTTAAAACAAACATATAAAATATTATTAGGCCTGTTGTACTGATAAGAAAGTTAAATTTTAGAAAAGTAACATAGTTCAGATAACTTAAGAAAGAATTAACAGTATCATATTATAAGCACTCAATAAATAGTATTAATAATAGTATTTTTAATTGTATTGTTACCTACGAGGTACCAGGTGCTGTATTTAATCTTTACAATAATTCAGTTCAGTAGGTATTAATGCTTCTATTGCTTATGTAAATTTAGTGAGGCTCAGACAGTTAAGTAATTTATCCAAGATCATCCAGCAAGCAAATGGCAGAAAGATCTGCTTGCTTGCTTCTTTCCTTTTTTCGAAGAGATCTAAGGACAGATCACTGATGTGGCAGCAGATATGCAAGGAAAACACATTTGGCATTTTCTGAAACAAATGCCAAGTTTCCACATTTGGAAATGATGAATGGTGGGTCTTGACATCAAGGAACCCCCAAAAAGGGAAGTAAATCCTCTTTTAGCCTGGTGGCTTCAACTCAGAGATACTTGCTCATGCTGACCTGATGAATTTCAAGCACTTCTACATCGGAAACAAGGGCTACATGGACTTTGGATGTGGGCTGGTGAAAGCCTGGCTTGGGCATCAGGAAGCATGAATAATTGTGGGCTCAGCAAATCACATGGGCCCCACTGCCTTCATGGAAGAGAACTGACATTTGATGGTGATGGAGAAGATGATGATGGAAATATATAAATACATATACTTCTGAAGTCGAGTCATAGTTGTTCTTGGAACTGCACACCCTGAATACATATAGACAAAACCCCAAACAGCAAAATCCTAAAATTATGCTAAAGCAATCTAGTCAATTTAACCATGTATATTGACGGGGAGATTACGTCAACTGGCCTTTCCAATTCCTCCTTATTCCTTTCTCTGTTTTGGTTTTTATAACAACATTAATCCATTCTCCATTTTTTTTTTAGTTCTTTTATGATATGGAGGCAAGCTTTCATGGGACAAATATACTTTTAAGTCTTTCATGTAGACAAAAGGAGTGTTGTATTAATTTCTGCTTAAAGTTGATATTTTTACAGATGTGCATTGATACATGGAGGATTTCCCAAAGATCCAAGATATTGCTGTTGAAGTTTTGCTTTGAGGCGGCTATTAGCTTAGACTCTATAGTTAACTGCCATGAGATAGCTGGACTTAGAGAAAGCAAAGCCAATGTGCTTTGGGTTATCAGAGAAAAGGGACACTGTCTGAATCACGTGTGTCCCAAACCCTGACTCAACACCTCGTGCACAGTAGACATCTGATAAATTTGTATGGAGTGACTATTTAGATGATGGATACACAATAGGAACTTAAAAAATATTTTTTGATTAGATCAAATAAGGAATATAGGAAGGACTCCGACTATATCTGTTGTAAGATAGGCTTTCAACATTTCTTGGATTAAGAGCCTCAGTGAATGTTCAGTGAAGGTTTGAATAAATGCTTGCCACATAGTAGGCAGTCACAGAACGACACCAGAACAAACAAGCAGTCATATTTTCTGCCACATAAATGATGTCCACAGAGTATAATGGAAAGACACTGGGCTACTTCCTGAGAGCAGAATCCGTATGCTTGGAACACTCCTTTTAAAGTAAGTCTCTGTGTATTCCATAGCATTAACAGAAACTTGGGCTGTTCATTTGTGTAGCAATAGCCTTGTTTCTTATATCACCATTTCTCAGAAGCACACAGACTCTCATTTACCCAAGCTCACACATTAAGACAAGGGTACAATCCAGGCTTCTGACACGTCCATATTAGAGCCACCAGAAAAGTCATTTTCCCTCCAAATGCCTAAAGAGTGGTTCTGTTTGCACACATAGATCCTCTGTGTCAGCCCGCATGGTGGGGTTCTGACACATTTGGTGTCATGAGCCTGTGACATCATGAATTTTTCTAGACATCTCCCTTCACTGCCCAGATGCCAAGACCGTGTAACCAACTCTATTAAGCTCTCAAAAAGGACTAATGTGAACAAACTTTTCTGAAAAACAATAACATTTCACCTCTCACTGGCGTTTCCCTCAAAACCAAGGTGCTATTCTTTGCTTGGTTTAGTTTTCTTTGGGTCAGGAGACCAGATCCCACTAAGGATCTGAAATGTCTTCTCATTCTGGAAGGAGGCATTCACTGTTAGAAGTTTTAATTCTTGGGCATGTTGATTAAGCTCTTTGTGCCTCAGTTTCTTCTTCTGTAAAAAAAAGGGTGCATAATAATTCCTATTGTGTAGGATCGTTGTGAGGATAAAAGTTTTAGTATGGAAAACACAGTTCATTGGAAGCACCAGGAAATCTATCTTTCCCTATTACAAAAGTCAAGCCTAGGAGACCCCCTCCCGCCAGAGATCATGGGGGTCCCTTATTTTGCAAGGTGACCTTGGTAGGAGAGAAAGAAGGGCATAAGAGGTTGGTCCCATTGAAAGAGCTCTGCCCCTCTGTGTTATTTCAATCTGTGCAGCACTCTTACCCTACAGTTGGGGGCTCCATAATGACAAAAAATGAAAACCATGGATTAGTATTATCTTCCATTTTACAAATGAGAAGACTGAGGACTCAGGGTGTCCTGATCCCCACACCAGTGACTGCTTCACTCTCCAGCTTTGCTCCACTCATACCTCCAGTCATACCTCTCCAAACTGATTGTTCTCACCCTACGGCTACAACCCAGACCCCATTGGATAGACATGAGACAGGCAAAAGTCAACTGTCCTTTTCTAGTTGAAAATGAAGCCTATATATTTTCAATAACTTGTCTGAGGCTATGTAGTTAGAAAGTTGCTTGGACTATAATGTGAGTTTCTTTTATCCATTATTCAACACAATTTATAGAATGTCTACTACATTTCAGTCACGTTCAGTACTGTTTCTACGTGCACTCTAGGACCTTCTGCTCTGGATGGGGCTATAACCATAAGGCATGAAAATTCCCGTAATGCTACAAGATTACTTTCCAAGGTTTTCTTCCCTCTCATTTCTCTTAAGGGGCCAAAAAGGACTTAAGAAACCTTTATGCCTTCAGGGGAAAAAAAATCGCATAACCCGAGTTGTGAGGAGGCCAGAATCTACCTTTAATTGGTACCTTTGATTTCTTGGTGTGGCTATTTTCATTAATGAAATGAAGATGAAAATGCCCATCTCACAAGGCTGACGGAGGGTTCAATGAGCTAATGTTCACCTGTAGTCAGTCCTCATTGAAGAAATTCAGCCACTTAGATCTTCCCCTTTCTTCCCCAGGCAGTATGTGACACTGTTTTACCTGATTCCTTTTAGGGAGCCACCCAGACAGTCTGGGTTTACTAAGTTCTTGTTTCTGGACTTTTCTTCCTGGCTCAAATGAAAAATTCTTCTTTGAGTCCTGACTCCTCAAGGTCCAGTGCCCTGGTTGGCACAGTGGCTGTGATCATCTCTTTTTGGACCCTCACGTTAGCCCAATCAGGTAAGCAGGGCAGGTGACATTACGCCCATAATAAAACTGAGTTTCAGGGAATGGCTTGCCCGAGCAGGAATGCAAATCCAGGTTTGTCTGACTTCCGTGGCCGCCTCATGTTGAGACCTTCCTCTAACCTTTGCTAGCATGGTGAGCTGTATTTTTATATAAGACAATTTTAGTCTCCTCTCAACAGGTGATAAAAATACTGGTGAGGGAGGTCACTCCACCTTGGTGGCTGCTTCGAAGGCCTGGAAATGTGTAGGAGGCAGAGGGAGAGGATTGGAATGACATTCAGCCCCCCAAACCGTGAGAGTTGAGGAGGTGGGAGACATTGGGACAAGTCAAGCGTAAAAGAAGAATGAGACTTTCCAAGCACTGCCCTATATAAACACAGCCGTGGCAGAGGGAAGGTTGCCTACAAGGACACACTTGACATTTCCTTGGGTCTTTGAGGGGAAGGGCTGAGTCATCATGGAAACACCATCACTTTTCCTCCCCCAGGGAGTAGACAACTGAGGTGTGACTCTAAAACAACGTGACTGATGCTTTGCATTCCTGAGCTGCTCACACAGCCAGAGCACAATTGCCCCTTTAGCCGGGCACTTGGCCCACACACTCCTCGCCCTGGCCTTCAAGGTTTCAAATTACTCTTTTAATCTCCCCTTCTCTCCACCAGTATTCTCCTAACCTAGAATCGGAGACCCTGATCTTTTTTTTTTTTTTTTGAGACAGAGTCTCACTTTATTGCCCGGGCTAGAGTGCCGTGGAGTCAGCAACCTCACACTCCTGGGCTCAAGCGATCCTTCTGCCTCAGCCTCCCGAGTAGCTGGGACTACAGGCATGCGCCACCATACCCGGCTAATTTTTTCTATATATTTTTAGTTGGCCAATTAATTTCTTTCTATTTTTAGTAGAGATGGGGTCTCGCTGTTGGTCAGACTGGTTTCAAACTCCTGACCTTGAGCGATCCACCCACCTCAGCCTCCCGGGGTGCTAGGATTACAGGCGTGAGCAACCATGCCCAGCCTGGAGACCCTGATCTTTAACTTACAGGCAACCTATCTCTTACCTACTTGGAGACTCATCTAAAATTTCGCTTGCAATTAACGGAAGACCCAAGTTAAAGTGGCTTAAAAGTAAAAAAAAAGAAAAAAAGAGTATTATCTTAAATAAAAAGAAATGGGAGGATTGGTTAACTCAGAGGCTTAAAGTCAGCAGCTCCCCTTTTCATCTTGCTCTACTATCATCTTTAGAGGGTTAGTTTTATCTTTAGATTCATGTGATTATGGTCCTAAGAAAGCTACCACAGCCCCAAGATTCACCCTCGTAAACAGATGTACCCAAAGGCAGAAAGAGGGGTCTTTCTGTTTTTGTTTTTTTAATCTGGGAATAAAGTCTTTCCACAAGTCCTCTGTGAGGGAGGGGAGGATTTCTTTTTTGGTCAAATCTCATCTTGCTCTTAGCTCAAATGATCTGTACCAACAGGATTGGAATCACTATCACCGGCTTAGACTAATGAAGACTCGTTCCCTGGAGCTAGGGAAGGGCCCTTCCACCAGGACAGGTCTGTCCCAGGGGAAGAGTCAAAACTAAATCAGGGCTGGTGGCAAGGAGGGAGGAAAAACAAGGCTGTTGGGCAGGTGACCAGGAGTGTCTTTTACACCCGTAGTCCCCAACCCCCGGGGCGAGGACCAATACTAGTCTGTGGCCTGAGCGGCAGGCTAGCGAAGCTTCATCTGTATTTATAGTCTCTCCCCATCACTCAGCACTACATAAGCTCCACCTCCTGAATCATCCTGAAACCATCCCCCCCACCCACCCCCAGTCCATGGAAAAATTGTCTTCCATGAAACCAGTCCCTGGTGCCAAAAAAGTTGGGAAACCACTGTTCTACACCATTATTAATACCTAAAATTACCCAAGACTGCTGTGAAGATTAAATGAGATATGTGTAGTAAACCATGCCTGGTTTCTGGAAGATAGTAAGTCTCAAATAAATGATACATGCTACCTTCTCTGCCTCAATTTTTATCCCATCCCCCACTTGCTATTCCTCAAATTGGCTCACAGCCTTAACCTGTATTCTCTCTGATTAGAATATTTTATTCCTATTGCAATGCTACCAAAGCCCAAAGGCTCATCTCAAATGCCACATCTACAATAAAATCTTCCTTGAATTGTCAACCTTCCAAGGTATTTGTTTCTTATTTATGGTTTTATCCCACTTTGTCTTGTATTGGTGTACTTAGAGATGTCTCTAGAGTGTGGGCTGCTTGAGGATTAGACTAGGTCTCATGGAGCCCTGAATTCTCTGAATAGCCCTCTAGCAGCCCTGACATATAATAAGCATTCAGGAAATGTCTCTGGAATGGAACTGAAGGCATTTTGTTCAAAGCTGCTACCTTGGAACTGCAATATCAGCCAGAGCTTATGGCACACTCTTTTCTATTATGGTAAAACAGACATAACATAAAATTTACCATTTTAGCCACTTTTAGGTGTACAGTTCAGTGGCATTAAGTACATTCCCATTGTTGTACAAACATTGCCACCATATATCTCCAGAACTTTTTAAATTTCCTGAACTGAAATTCTGTAGCCATTGAACAATAACTCTCCATTCTTCCCTCCCTCCAGCCCCTGGCAACCACCATTCTAGTTTCTGTCTCTATGAGTTTGACTGCTCTAGATGACTCATAAAACTGGAAAAATACAGTATTTGTCCTTCAATGTCTGGTTTATTTCACTTGGCACTTGGTCTTCAAGGTTCATCCATATTGTTGCATGCGTCAGATTTTTATTTCTTTGGGGTTTTTTTTAGAATTTTATTTCTTTTTAAGGGTCATATTCCATTGCGTGCATATGCCACATTTTGCTTATCCATTCATCCACTGATAGACAATGGGGTTGTTTCCATCTTTCGACTGTTGTGAATGATGCTGCTATGATCTTTGGTGTACAAATACCTGTTCAAGTCTCTGCTTTCAATCCTTTTGTATCCCTGCCCAGAAGTGGAATTGCTGGATCCTACAATAATCTTACATTTTATTTTTTTGAGGAACCACCATACTGTTTTCCACAGTGGCTACACCATTGACACACTCTTTTGACTTGTGCCAGTGGTAGAAAATCTCAGACCTTGGAGAATGGATGTGATTTTTAAGACCGGCCAGCTGTCATGTCAGTTCTTATCTATTATAATCCATCAAGCCTATGATGATAGGTTTCCATCCAAAAGAAGATATAGGGCAGATCAGCATAATGATTCAGAGATCATGGTCTGAGCCACACAGACCTACTTTCTGAATGTGGCCACTACCACTTACTGTGTAGCCTCCGGCAAATTGCTCTACATCACTGAGTCTCGGTTTTTTCATTTGTAAGATGGGGATAATAATAGAGTGCACCTCTTTGGTTATTGTGGTAATTAATAGGACAGTGCAGGTAAAATTCTCACTGCAGGGCCTGACAGAGTAAACATACAATATAGGTAGTGATTAAAGCATATGATAATGATAATGAGTGATGGGATGGGCTCCCATACTGATTTTCAAAGCTATTCTCAGAGAAAAGTTTCAAACTGGCTTGATCAACAGTGATATTGAACGAGTGTTTAGCCCCTGCTGGTGTCTACCTTGATGCACAGAATTCATTTGGATATCACAGTTTTGTCACATGTTGCCTGGGCTAAGATCCTTTTGGTTACTAGTAAGAGAAGCCTGCTCAAACTGGTGTAAGGAAAATGAAAAATTTATTTTAGGGATACGAGGGGGTGGTCTTAAAGAACCCCACAGTAAGCCAAGCAGAGTGTGTCTATTTGTGTCTGGTGCCCCGTGATAATCTCGCTGCTGCTTCTCTCTGGGCATCTGTTCTGCTCTCCTCCTTTCTGAAGACTGGCTTCCTTTGCTGGTTGCTGTACATGATGTGCCCACAGCTCCTGGGTTTTGTGCCTGTCAGCTCTAGCCTCAAAAGCTAAATTGCTGAATCTGAATTCCAATCACGAGTTCCCAGGAAAATCTGATTGGCCCCGGTGGGTCAGGCGCTCATCCCCTATGAAACTGGGACAGGGAGGCTGTGCGAGAGGTTCAGGGAGAACGAACTTGGCTGCCAGAGTAGCTACAGGGGGTGGGGGGTGGGGGGGTCTTGAAGAAAGGGAGTTCCTGTGCTTTGTGTGGCTTTTTAAGTTACATATTAAGTCCATTTAAATCATTTCTTTTACCATTTAAATGGCTTCTTGACCGTCCAAGGGAGGGAGGGAGATGTCTCCCATGCTTTAATCAGAAATTCTGCCAAGAAATTGGGTTAAGAGAAACCTCAGACCAAGTGTTCCCCTTCACGTTTCTTCCCAGTCAAAATATTTCATGTGTTCCAGATGTCATTCTCTTTTGAGAAGCCTGCACTGGACAGGAGGACTGGTCCTTGGCAATATTACAGACTGATGACGGATGACCCATTATTATGACTCTGTAGATGTGTTTTGCCGGCACAAAAGGGGAAAAAGTACCACAAAAGGAGAAGACGGAGGAAAGATCTTTAACATTTTGGCCACTGAAACCTTGTCATCCATCAGGACCTGGAACTCTGCCATCCACCCACTTGGCCACTACTGGACCAGAAATGATGAACGTAAGTCACTGTGGTTTTTTGGTTTTTCAAACATAGGAGAAAAGAGATGTGGCTAGAATGTGGCATGTCTGGGTTTCTAGATACATTTGCTAATACAGGGAAATGAAGGCTCCACGGTGTGCTATTGCGGAGGTCATTACAAGAGTCCCCCAAATCTCACTTTACAGAAATGAATGACTCCTCCATAATCTTACTCCACAGATACACCCACTGAAAGTCTTTGGTTTACATTCTTTCAATTTTTTTCCTATACATTTATGCTAAATATAAGTAAAGGCACACTTTTTGTACATATAATTGTTTTTACCTAAGTGGACCAACACAATAGGGTAGCTCTGAAGTTCTTTTTTTAAAAGAAATTTTTAAAAAGTATTTATTTATTGATTGATTGATTGAGATAGAGTATCACTCTGTTACTGTGCTGTCAGCCTAGCTCACAGCAACCTCAAACTCCTGGGCTCAAGCAATCCTCTTGCCTCAGCCTCCCGAGTAGCTGGGATTACAGGTTCATGCCGTGACGCCGGGCTAATTTTTTCTATTTTGCATAGAGACAAGGTCTTTCTCATTCTTGCTCAGGCTGGTCTTGAACTCCTGAGCTCAAGCTATCCTCCCGCCTCTGCCTACTAGGCGTGAGCCACCTTGCCTGGCCTTGAAATTCTTTTTTCACAACAATATATCTTAGACATTTTTCCCTGTCAGTACCTAGAACTCTCTCTCATTCTTTACAGGCTGCACAATTTTCCATTGTATGGATGTGCTTTAATTTATTTATTCAGTATCTATTAACAGCTATTCAGAAAATTAGAAAAATATTTAATTTTCATATTTTCCCTCATTCTCTCTCTCGCTTCCTGCATCTATAATATTTTATTGAGTGAAGGTAATTTTTGGATCAGAAGTCAGAGTGGCTTCTGTTTACTCCAGTGGCTGCATGTTTGCTTTAAAATTAGCATCTCTCTTAGTTATTCACTGTGAGGCCCAATTATTTGGTTATTTATTCTCAACTTAAAGGAATTACCCTTCATCTGTCAATTAAATGGTATAGACTTCTCACAGACCTACAGAAATCTAAGGGGTGTCTTGGAGCTATAGGTCTGGGTAGAATCAGAGGACAAGGTCAGAGAGCTCTTCTGTAGTCTCTGCACTGCCTTTCGATTTTTCCCCCTTGTTTGGTTTCCATGGGAATTGGTGGAGTGGATGGTGTGTGTGTGTTTGTGTGTGTGTGGTATGCACAAGTGTGTGTCTGGGGAGAAAAGGGGGAGGCAAGGATGAGCTCCTCAGAGCAAATGCTGATCTGTACAAAGCCCAAGGAAGCAGCCAGGTGGACTTTTGGGGTCACCAGGCAATAGGACAAGTGACCCTAGTAAATTAGAACAAAGCTCAGGGCAAAGCTTGGATGCTATTTTTGTGGTTTTCATGAATTTGGAAAATTGATTCCTTTGCCAGTGTGATGATGCCTTGGGCATCTCTGATTAATTAAACACCTCTGGGCCTCTTTTGTGACAAATGTTGTGACTTCTGTGGAACACACCATCACATAAACTAGAAGATCCTGGGAAAAAAAAAATCTCTGGAGTTTTGTATTATTCATATCTGTTTGGGCCACAAATGCTGGAAAATAGCTTCAATTTAGGTTGTCAGGGGTGTGAGGCTGGGAGGTGCGCTTGGAGAGGGCTGGGTAAGGATTTAGGATGAATTCAAGGCATCTTGCTTTCAAAACACTGTTGTCTGTAGTGATAGAACTGTTAGTCTGTGCTGCTTAGAAGGGCAGCCTATCTTAGAGAAGCTTTTATTCTTCAAGGGCTAATTTAAGCACAGCGTGGTTTCCTGAGTATAAATACAGATTTGGTGTGTACTCTACCCTGCTCAATATACAATTGTGCATCTGCAAAGCCACCTTGTTCTCAGTCTCACATTACAAAATGCAGATGAAAATGGTCGGTCTTACAGTTTTGACTTTTTCTGGATACAGGGATTGTTTTCTAGGGGCAAAAGAGATCATTATACCCTTTCTGATAATAAGTACAATTTTTTTTTACATTAAATTGCTCTTTTAGTGTAGAAAGCCCTTTCAATCCATGATTTCATATGTTCCTCTCTAGAAATCCTGGAAGGTAGACATGGATAATTACCCTCCTTTTTACAGGTGGGGAAATGAGCTCAGCAACAGTAAGTAGGAGCCGGGTACCACGGTGATTAGTAACATAGACTCTGGGGTTAGGGAGAACTGGGTTCAAATGCAAGCTTCACCCTTTATTGTCTACGGGACCTTCACCAAGTGATTGAATTTCTCTGCTCTTCAGTCCCCTTTTCTATAAAGCGAGGATAGAGATTTCTACTCTACAGGGACTATTGTGAGATTTAGTAAAATAAATCATATTAAGCATTCAGTATAGTGCTTGGCACGTACGAAGTCCTCAGCAAATGTAGAAACTCTGAATTATACATTCAAGGACAAAAAGACGGTAAGTTAAAAAACAGGACTAGAGTTGGAGTCTGACTCTGAGCCGAGTTTTTTACTACCCCATACAGCATGTCCCAAGACTCTTTTGGGAAAGTGAATTCTTTCCTGTTGGAACAGTCTAGACTCAATCCTTTGTAGAAGATGCACATTTGAAATGGATTGATTCTGCCAACCTGGGGCAATTTCAGGAATGAAAGTATGCAAAAGCAGCTAACACGCTCTGAGCCCTCACTGTGTGTCAAGCAGGTTTGCAATGCTATCTCATTTTATCAGGATGCTCTTGCTCATTACTAAGACAAAGAACAGGAGGCTCGAGTAGGTAACTTGCCCAAGGTCAAGCCATCTTTCTGCTGCTGCAGCTAAGGACCACAAAAAAGGCCCAAGAGACAAATTTGGGCTGAGAAGGTGTGGGCTGTATTTGATTTGCCTGCCTGTTCAAAAGACTCCTTCCTCAGTCTGACTCCCTGGACTATTTTGGGGCTTTCATGTCATTTCAGTCCCCCTGAAAAGAGCCCTGAAGAATGTGCAGAGGAAAAAAGAAACCCAAGGAAATCTATTACTGGCACTTGCCCTTGATTTGCTATTATGACGTCCATCCTGCAAAGAAGTGTTTATCCCCTTATAAGGTTCCCAGCATCAATTTAACTGAGTTATCTCCCAGTAGATGAGACAAAATGCAATCTCAGTAGCATACGGCACAGAGAGGTGGGAGAGTTTCTTGGCTGGGGAATGAGAGAGAAATTAAAAAGGGCCTACTATGCTGAGTCACTAAGGCAAAGCAGCTTACTATGGACCACATTCAGGCCTGAGCCAAGACACAGCAGTGAGTCAGTTACTGGTTAGGGCCGCTGAGATGTTCCTCATTGGGAACGCATCTTCTGAGAAGCTGCAGCCAAAAAAAGGGGGGAAAAATGCCAACATCCTGAACATTTTAAGTTCATCAGTTATATTTTTATACAGTTAAATCAAGTACAAAAACAGAAAAAAAGAAAGTCATGTTTCCACCAGCTTTCCTCGAGCCTCCCCCAACACAGGCTCACCAGCCGGATGCGTTAGTTCTCCTCCCTTTGTCCTCATAATAATCCTCCTAGAATTACTGAGTGCTGTTCATGGGCCAGGCACTGGCCTCAGAACACCAAATGCTTTATCTCATTTAATCCTTGCAAAAGCCATGGGGTAGGTACAGTTGCCATTCCTGTTTTTGCAATGAGGAAACTGAGGCTTAGAGATGTTCAGTAGTTTCAGGGCTAGAGAGTTAGTTACAGAGCCAGAATCAGCCAGATGATTTCTGACCTCAGAGGTAGAATCTCTAACTGCTGGGCCCTGCTACTTCATCACTACCTCAAGCTATTAATAAAAGAGATAAGAAATCTTTTAGTTCAGGGGTCACAAATCTGGCTTATTATTAGAATAACTTGGCAAGCTTAAAATAAAACAGAAAAATGAAACACTAAAAAATCTCTACTAATTCTGGACCCATTCTGGAAGATCCTTATTTGAGTAGTTTATGTTGGACCCCAGGAATTTAAATTTAGTGAGCCCCTCCACTCAGGTGATTTTAATCAAATTCAAGTTGGGAAACAAGGATATGATCATCTCATCTATTAAAAAGCAGCAGCTCAGAAGAATGGTGATTTTCCCATAGAAGCACATCAAGTTGGTGATATACCAGAACCTGATTCCTGTTCCTCTCCCCATGTTACCATGCCGATCAACTGATTAATGAATCAACAACATATGTGGTCAAGTCATCAACTCTGTGAACTAGCCGATGTGCCTTGGTTTGAGGGAGGGGGACAGGGTGGGGTCTGGGATGTTATTGAGGACGAGGCCCATCAGGGAAGGTTCTTGGAAGGTGATAGACCTACATTCAACCATGTTCAATTAACACACCAGGCTCTTAGTTCTCAATAAGTAGGATTTGGAGTGTTGGGGAATTGGGAATCATACCTGGGATATTTTCAGAAAGAGATGGAAGAATTGCCAGAAGCATACACATGAGAATGGAAATCATGTATCAGGACATGAAAATATTCCAATCTGAGGAGCACACCAGATACAGATGAGGAAGTACTAGATGAGTTCCATAGGCAAATGAAAGTCAGATTTAGAAGAACATATAATTTAATAAGATTGCCTGCAGTAAGCACTTGCTAGTTTGTTTACTGTCCATAATCTGGAGCACCTTTTGATATTTATGGAATTTGCTCTAAGGATGTCTGTGGAGGTGGAAGAGGCTAGGTAGGTACTTGCTGTCTTTGCCTCTGGAAGCTGGTGCATGAACATGATGGACAATTAGAGACTCCCAACCGCATTGCATATCTAATCAACTGACATTTAGAACTCAATTGGGTGCCTGATTTGGGCACTCAAAGTCCAGTGGTGGCAGAGGATTCCAGGCAGAGGCTGTGTCCAGTGTCTAAGCAGCCTGTTTCTGGGATATACCCTTGGCTGTGGACCTGGCCACTCAGCTTCCCTTAGCTCCTGGCCCTTACCCCAACCAGGCTCTCCAGCCTCCCACTGAGTCTGGGAGCCACTCAATGCCCAGACAAAAAATTTCTTTGTTGCTTCAATTAGCCAGAATCAGTTTATATCCTTTGCCGCCAACAATCCTGACCTGTGTGCCTTTGCACACTGAAGTCTCCTGCCTCCCTGCTAAAATTCCTCAATAATTTTCAGTTTGATCTGTTCCAGCCTTTTCACTAACAACAATCTATTGAAGAGATCCCTTTTAAATTCTTTATTTTATTTAATCTTTATTTGTGAGGTAGCTATCACTATCACTCCACTGCCGCTCCAATTTTTAAAGAGGAGGAAGCTGGAGCTAATATATTAATAAATAAGAACACCTGAATTCAGACCCCGACTCTGATACTTAGCTCTTCAGGTGAATCTTATTACCTCTCTGAGTCTTCATCTACTTGTCTTTGAAAGGAAGGCAGTGACCACTTATCTCCCAGGGTTGTTGGGAGGTTGAAATAGATGGCAAAATAATCTAGATGTTATAAAAGATATCTTAAGTAAAAGTTATTTATCATCATTGTAACTTTATCACACAACTTCACGCATTTTAATTCACATTAACTTTACTGTATTTCAAAGGAATAAAACTCATATCCTAAAAACCTTTCCATCCTAAAAGAAATCCAATCCAACATGTAAAAATTGAATAATTTTCAACAAAATTGGTTTTCAACTGCATTTTGATTGCAATTTTGTCAATGGTTCATTTTGTTGTACTTGGATAGAGTATTTTATCTGAGTTATGGCTATCTTATGGGAACACTGGGCTGAAGGCATCTCTTCTGGGAAAGATGAGCTGGTACGGACTCTCAGGGATTGGGCATTTTCCCTAAAACATGTCTGGGAGTGGAAAGAGAAGCTATCTCTTTTAATTGGAAGGCTTATGGGGTTCCTGAAGCCTGACCTGCCGGAAACGATAAAGCCGTCACTTAGAACACTCGTCAGTGGTGAGGATCCCAGAAGCTCCCCCTAGATGAGATGCCAAGGGCTTAATGGGCAGAGGAGGGTATTGGGCTATTTCCCCAATGCTGGAAGGGAGGAAATGACTTTCTGGGCACAGAGGGCTTTTCTGGAGAAACAGCTCTACTGGCGTGTTCCTGGCTGGTGCTACAGTGTCCATTTTGCATTTAGAACCTTAAGGGACTGGTGTTAAACTCTCCCAAGGAAGAGGGAAACGTTTGTCCTTTTCCTTATTCCCTGCATGTCCAGAGCAGGGAACAACTGGATTTTTATGAGGTTACCTGTTTATGGAAAGCCTCTTTTCAGCTACACCCCCTCCCCACTTCTTTTCAAATGCTGCAGGCCCTTCTGAGTACCTTCTGAGAGCCTAAAATATAATTTTTATCTGCATCTATACCTGTCCTTACTCCTCTCTCCCAATTCCCTGACCTCTTCCCACCATGAAGTCTCAGGAGAAAAGATGTCATTCTTCTCATCCAGGACTGACCACTGTACTTGGTCTTGATCCCATCTTTTCCTACATATTCACGCCCTTTCTTCCTTTCCTGACTCTTCAATAGCTCCCTTTATTTTGGCTCTATCTCCATAGACTATAAGTGTACTACAAGATTCTCTTTTCTTAAAAAAAAACAAAAAACACAAAATCTTTCTCTACCCTGTGTTCTCTCCTAGCTACTATCTTCACTGGATCTTTCCCTTTACAGTCAGGCCACTGGAAAGAGTTTCCGCCACTCCCTGCTGTACTCCCTCCCTTCAATAGGCTTTTTATGACCATAGTGTCCATGAAACTGAGAAGCTGCTCCTCCTCAGTTTATCAATTCCCAATTCAGTGGACTCTTTCAGTCCTTATCAACCTGAAGACAAGCATTTGACTGTGATGACCTTTCTCTCCTCCTTAACATTTTCTTTCTTCTTTTTTTTTTGTTTCCTTGACACTTTCCCTGATTTTCTTCTAAAGTCTGTGAGATGCTTTCTCATTATCTTGTACTGTCTGTCTTCTTTCCTTCTCCTAACCCCTTAAATATTGATGTTGCCCAAATGTGACGGGTGATAGCTACACAATAGTCATTGCCCCTAAAATTTTGTTCAGCTCTTAAGCTGATCTATGGATTTTAGGGAAGGTAGGCTTCTGCCTCAGATCTGGGGTACACATCATGATAGGTCTATTAATTCAGAAATGGTAATTCCATTTTCCTGCACTAGTGATTTGCTTACAAGCCAGTTACGGTCAATAAGACATAAGGACAAATCTGCTGGAGGTCTTCTAAGAAGAATTATCTTTCCATATGAAAAGATGGAATTTCACAATGTAAAAATCTTTTTTTATTATTTTATTTCAGGATATTGTGAAGGTACAAACATTTTGGTTACATTTTATATCATTGCTTCTCCCTAGCAGGGATTAGAGGCCTGCCCTTCCCCCCACAATGCACACCGTGACCTATAGTTGTGAGTTTACCCCCCCCAACCCCCATCTCTGGAGAATATTACCACCATGTGAGCATCATTGTGTTAATCAGTCAGTATCAATTTGATGGAGAGTACAAGTGGAGCCTATTCTTCTGATCTTGTGTTACCTCACTTTGGATAATGAGCTCAAGCTCAATCCAGGAAAATATAAGAGGTGCTAGCTCACTGTCGTTTCTTATAATTGAGTAATATTCCATTGTATACATATACCAAATTTTAATAATCCACTCATGAATTGATGGGCAGTTAGGTTGTTTCCACATCCTTGCAATAGTGAATTGTGCTGCCATAAACATTCGGGTGCAGATGTCTTTATTATAGAATGACTTTTGCTCTTTTGGGTAGATGCCTAGTAGTGCTATTGCTGGATTGAATGGTGATTCTATTTTTATCTCTTTGAGGTATCTCCAAATTCTTTTCCACAGAGGTTGACTAACGTAAAAATCTTTTTCCCCTACTTTTCACTGCCTGGCCCCTGGTTGGGTGAGAGAATGGAGTTTAGACTGTAGCAGCCATCTTGACACCATGAGGCA
>CAUYRT010042075.1:0-33700 GCA_963574885.1 Lepilemur ruficaudatus
CAGTACAAAATCCCTTATAGTATTTCTGAATTTCTGAGTAAGTCTCATAACTCTACACTACTCCAACAGAGAGGTTAGCATCCCTGGAAACTGAGCACAGATGAAAATGGCCTCCACAGTTGAGATTTAAAATGTATGCAGTCCTTGTGCTAGTCTCAGAGTAGTGGCTTTGCTGCCTTCACCAAGGCAAGAAATTGGGTTTTCTCTTAAGGAAGCATCATCTATCATCTAGTACCTTTCATAAAATAATAGTTTGTATTAAAAAGCTGGTTTTGTTTCAGGAAAAAATTCAAAGAATGCTCTTTTCCTGAAGTGTTTTGCCCCATGACTCTTTCTCCGTGGAAAAAGTACCAATTATCCACATGGTAGAAATTTTAACAAATTTTATTTTACTTTTTACTTTTGAGTAATTTCAAAGTTATAGAAGAGTTGCAAGAGTAATTTAAACAAAATTCTTATACTTTGCACCTGGTTAGAAACTCTTGATATTTATCACCTTTTCTTTTATCATTCTCTAAATATGGGAGTTCCCCCTTCCCCACAGTTTTGCTTTCCATTGTTTGTTACCCATGGCCAACAGGGGTCCAAAAATATTAAATGGAAAATTCCAGAAATAAACAACTCATCAGTTTTAAATTTCTTGCTGTTATGAACAATGGGATTAAATTTCCAGCCATCCCACTTGGTCCTGCCTGGGGTGTGAATTATCCTTTTATCCAGAGTGTCCACTTCTTACTTGTTACTTCTATCCACTTCTTACTAGGACAGGATGGTATGTATGTGGATAAACCTCAGTATCAGTCAGTCAAATCTGTGTTAAAATCTCAAATTTGCCACTCAATAGCTGAATGTCTTTGAACAAGCTCCTTATTACCTCTGAGCCAAGAGACAGGGAAACCTGGAAAACTTCTGTGCAAGATCTAGATGTTGAGGGGGAACTACTCCAGTGAGGAGAGAGAAATAAACTGGGGATTCCAAGGAGAGATACATATGCACTTGCTGTAGTGGTCACTTGCTGTGGTGAGTGGTCAGGGTAGTGTGGATGCTTTGGGAGAGGGAGCACTGGGGAGGGCTACAGGTCAATTCTGCAGTGGAATTGAGTTTTAATCTTCTCAGCATTCTCCACCACTGTTGTGCTGGCCAGTTGATGCGCACAGCCCACTGATAGGGACCTCTTGATAGGTAAAGGAGGCAAGAAAAGCATTTTGGCAAATTACTTGGAGTTAGAGTGTCTAAGGAAATTATTTAAGTGAAATGTCCACATGTAGGTTCTGATCTCTAAAACTCTGCTATGTCAGCCTGCTTATTTTTAGAATCTATAATGAGCTGCTAGATTCTGAGATGGAGGATGTCTCCATGAGGTATGAGTTTATTATTGTTGGAACAAGCATTGCACTTGTGATAAAGGATTTTGGTGACTTAGTACGTGTAGAACTATTTCTGTTGCAAGGATATTAAAAAGCTTGTCTCCTTCAGAGTCATTGGAGTTTGAAGAAATTTCTGTGCAAGTTGTTTCAGAAACCCTTGGGGGCTTAACATTTCTATATCAGTCATGTATTAGCCCATTATCAGCCTGATGAATTTGCCCTGATTTTGATCTCTATCTCTGTAAGCCGTCAAATGCCAGTAGGGAAGCCTTACTCTAAAACTGGCCTTAGGGACATTTTGACCCATGCTTCAATGCGGATGATACTTGAAAACACTATGTTAAGTGAACTAAGCCAGTCACAAAAGGATGATACTGTATAAGTCCCCTTATATGCAGTATCTAGAGTAGTCAAATTCATAGAGATAGTAGAATGGTGGTTGCCAGGAGCTAGTGAGGAGGAAATGAGAAGATATTGCTCAATGGTACAGTTTCAGTTTTGCAAGATGAAAAGAGTTCTGGAGATAGAAAGTGGTAATGGGTGCACAATAATGTGAACATACTTAATGCCACTGAACTGTACACTTAAAAATGGCTAAGATAGTGAATTTTGTTATATGTATTTTACCAAACTTAAAAAATAATAAAGCGAGTTTTATATATTAAATATGTATATTTAATATATTAATATATTTTAAGTGGCATTAGGATATTTAGAAAAGAACACATTTTCTGTCCATTAGTGTGCCATATTGATATTATTGATCCCTAGGACAGCATGATGCTCATCTAGAGTTTTTAGACATCTGTTTGGCTAGAAGTTGCATGTTTTAAGACAGTGCTTGGTGGAAGTTGGGTGAGAAAGAAGAGAGAGGGTACAGGAAGTCATGGAAGGCACAAAAGATTATAATTTTACAGTTTCTGGAAAACCATGAGAAATGTTTGCTGAGGCAGGATTTGTGCAATGTCCCTGTGTAAAGTCAATTGAATGAAAGCTGCAGCTGAAACAAACATGCCATGAATTGCCATTTCCAATTTTCATAATTCCTCCAAATCTCACCAAATGTTATTTTTTTTCCACCTGACAATTCTAGATGCAATTTAACTTGGTTTTTCAGCTTTTCCTTTGCTTAAATTCATCTGTTTGTGTCAGATTCCTCCATAGGGGGATAAATGTAAGAATGCATGTTTATTGCTGCCTGATTTATTCCTTGTGTAGTCTGGTGAAAAAGGAGTGTAAGGAAAACACAACATAGATGAGCAGCACTCCTAACAGTGAGGGTGAGACGACGGTGGTATCACTAGAGGATCTTTTCTTACAGAGTACTAAGTAGCCAGTTAGAATCTTCTCTGTTTTTCTTAGAAAGAAGGGACATGTTTTACCAACCTTTCCACATGAGTAATTGTAATATAAAACATTTATTTTTGACATTATGCCTTTTCTTTCCTTAGCTGTGAGACTTAGCCAAGTCTTCAATATCTACCGTGTATTGGGGATCCTCAACCCAGGAGTTGGGCTGTAGGTATCTAGAGGCTAAGGAAATTTCTAGAAGAAATCAAAGTCATCACACAGTGATGTGCAATTATGGATTGGGGGTGTGCAACCAAGATATGCTATGGGATAAGAGCATGCTATTAAGATGCTTTCTTATTTATAGACCGTGCATAGCAGCTGATGTTCTTTCTAACATCTACTATAATCACCTTGCACTCAGGTTCCCAAATCTCAGCTATTCATATTGGAGTCCCTTTTGCTCTGGACCCTTCACTGGACTCCTTGGAGAGTTGATGTATGTTGCCTTGGTGTTTGGAAGGCTAAAAGAACAAAGAAATGACCATGGGGGAATTACATCTATCTTCCTACTTGCCTTCCAAAACTTACTAGGTGTACCTACTTACCACACCCACCTGCACTAATCTACCTAGCTTTGGGGAAAAAGTGTATTAACTATATGATAAAATGCTTTAAAAAAAATTGAGGCTTTGCTTAAAGTCACTTTGCTCTTGATGACACAGATCATTTACTCAGGTTCATTGAGTCATGTGTGTATGTTATTTTTATAATTAAGAAACTCTTATAACTGTAATATTTATTGAGAGGACACAGAAACTTTATTTTGTCAGATGTTTTATTTAATAGATGATGCTGATAAAAATGATGAAGAGGGAAAAAAAGTGGCCCTGATCTTCTGCTAGATTTTTATCAGATCCAAGTATGGTCATTAGTTCACTGAATTATTTCTTTATTCATTCATTTCCTTCCTTGTGCCCTCAAATTGTCTATATCTCCATCTTTTAAGACTTTTCTAAATATCCATCATTTATTGAGCCCAATGCTAGTTGCCCTGTGGAAAGGTATGTTTGGATTAAAAAGTGAGAAAAAATGCACAGGGTCTGATATTAGAAACTTGAATTATAACTCATCAGAAGAAAGACACTTGAAAAATGTTTTGTTTTTAGTGCAAATATGTCTTATTCTGTTTGTCCTTCTGTAACAGAATACAAAATTCCCCCCTTATCCATGGCTTTGCTTTACATGTTTTCAGTTATCGTTGGTCAGCTGCAGTCTGAAAATAGATGAGTACAGTACAATAAGATATTGAGAGAGAGACACAATGAGAAATCATATAACTTCTATTGCAGTATATTGTTCCAATTCTTCTATTTTATTACTAGTTATTGTTAATCTCTTCCTGTGCCTAATTTATAAATTAAACTTAATCATGGTGTGTTTAGGGAAAATATGTATATATAGGATCCAGTATTATCCATGGTTTCAGGCATGCACTGAGGATCTTGGAAGATATCTCCCAAGGGTAAGGGGGAAATACTGTACCTGAGACTGAGTAATTTAGAATGAACAGAAACTTGTTGGCTTACAGTTCTGAAGGATGAGAAGTCCAAGATCAAGATGCTGGCATTTGGCAAGCACTTTCTTGCTGTGTCATCGCATGGCAGAAGGCAGAGGAATAAAGAGGCAAATGGGCTGATCTTGCCCTTTTATAATGGCATTAATCCATTCATAAGGGTGAAGACCTCATGATCTAAATACCTCCCACCCCCCAACACTGTTGCATTTGGGATTAAGTTTCAACATGAGTTTTGGAGGGGGCAAAAACATTGAAACCATGTAAGAATATAAAACAGAGCATTAGAGAAATAAGAAAAAAATACCTAGATTGCTAAGTGTGGACTCAGCCACTGTTATGATTTTATTCCAACCTTGTTTTAATTTAAAGAGTGTTTCTAGTTTATAGTCACAGTTTAATATATGTATGTGTTTTAGTGGATGCATGCCATCATTTTTGGCCCATTTATGTCTGTTCCTTCTTACTGTCTTTGACAAGCCCTTATGAGGGACTCTCTCCTATTACATGAGTTGGCAATGCCAGGTCTCTCTTTTCCTCCTTTTCTTGCAGCTAGGTGCTACTCATACCTTAAATCTGAGCCAGAAGCTGGTGATTTGAAAAGACAGGGTTTGCCCAGGACCCAACCTGGTAAGGGCAATAGGGGTGGTGGTGGTTGTGGTGATGGTTGCATCAGGACTTCCAAAGATGCAATTACCCTAATAATCCCAGGATAGCGCCCAGGCTTTCGTGACAGTGCCACCAAAGGTGCAAACTGTGGAGTCTGGGCCAGAGGCTCACCAGTGGTATCTTACAGTTCTGTGGTATGTTTTAGAGTGCTTTTTTTTTTCTTGGTTATGTTGCCTCCAATCCTAGTTCTGCAAATCTCCTTGTGTTTCTCCTTGTAATTCTTTCAATTGCCAAATGTTGCTTTATGCGTTTCTTGCCAAACATTGACTTCTGGTTCTTACAACCCAAAACTCTGGCTTTTAAAGCATTGTACTCTTTGCAAGAAGAAAAAATATAACAAAATGTCTGTCATACTGCTATATTGCATTTAACCATATTTTAAAATTTCTGTATGTTTGAGTGGATGCAACTTAATAGAAAAAATAATTGTCTCAATATTTTTAAAAAGTAGGTCACTTCTAAATAACTCTATGTAAATATCTTTGTATATGCAGGTTCCCCCTCCCCCCAGTTTAAATTTCCCCTTGATAATCACCAGGGAATATTTTTTCACACTTTATATGCTGTCAAAAAGTTTTCATGAGTGGTTATTTCTAATTTTAATGCTACCAGGAATAGATGAGATTTTTAATCTCATTATAGCTATATTTACATGGAATATTACCATATAATATATATTTCCTAATACATTACCTATTTTTAAAAAGCACCCTAACATTCTAGTTGGTATTCTGTGAATGACATTTCCATATGTTTGTTTACTAGTTGAGAATTGATTCTTCTGGTCACAAAATAAGGAATTCTATTACAGACATCTAAGGAAAAGATGAGTTTCTGAGGCATGTGACATTGTCAACATCCTGGATTTCTTCAAACTTAGACTGGGCAACAGATTGAGGGAATGTGGTAGGAAGGGAGTTAATGAGCCCAAATTTATTCTTTTCCAACATTATTTTCCTTTAATCCTGATCCAACATTTTTAGAATACATTTCAAAGCACATGTTTACCAGGTATTGTCTATACAAAGTTTTAAAATAATGCAATGCATTTGCTGTATATTGCACCTTGCCACAGGTCACACTTTGTTTCTCACCCTCATGGTCTACTGAGACTTGGGTCTTATACTAGGTCTTAAAGGAATTAGAGGTAGTGTGTATGTACAATTGAAAGGATTGTCATATCCTTGTAAGACATCTGCTTCATAGGAGGCCTTTACAGGGTTTTCAGGCAACGGGCAGACTATCTTACTTATACAGAAAAGGAAGGTCTGCTTCTACTGTCAACGGAGGCTAAGTAGAATTTTCAAAATGCCCTGCTTCATCCAAATCTTCCCATATGTCTACATCCAAAATCAGGGTCTCACTTCTTCCCAGTGAATTACTTTGACATAAAGGACACTACAAGTTTGAAAATTTAATTTGTATTATAATTCAGCCATCTGCATTATTAGACTTTGAATTTTGTTTTCATAAATCTCAATCCTTCAGCTACAGGTAATAAGATTTCATTTTAGGTCAATCATAGAAGTTTCTGTATCCCTTAAGCAGTCTTTGAACTGAGAATTTAAAGCTCTAAGCTCATAATTTTATTTAAAGGTCTATAATGAATTGGAAAGCAAAGGAACAAACCAACCACATTATATTCCTCATTTGCACTAAAATATTCTATAGTACCAACCATTTCTATAGGCATTTGATTACAAGTGTCAACAGGTGATCATTTAATTAGCTTATTGGCCAGTGAATTCTATTGACTAATGGTGTTTCCTTTTCCACTAGAAACAGATTAAATTAAAGCCTCAAATCTAATCATATCAGAGAACCATTTTCAGAAAACTCATAATAAATTCTGAAAACCTATCCTTAAAGTTGTTTTCCTCTGGAACTACTTCTAGTACCAGCAAGTTCTGTATCAGTCAGGGTTCAAACAGAGAAAGGGAACCCCTGGGAATGATGTAATATAATGTATTCATTGTAGTAGTTTGATCACATACAATCGTGGGAGATTGTCAGACAGCCTTGGTTTGTCTGTTCCTTCCATCTCTGATTATGAACCTAAAGACACGGGACAAGTGGTAGAGATTGATGGCTGTGTTTGGAGTAAAGGAGAGTAGATACAATGGGATCCTGCAAGAAAACAGGATCATGAAAACATCTTCATCTTGCTCTCTTTTTCTCTCTTGGAAACCTGTGTTGGCCTCTTTCCACCTACAAGCTTGCAAACTAGCTGCTATGGATGACTTTCAAAAGAAGCTGGAGGTTTTGTCATAGAACCACACTAGTATCTGGCTCAGGATTTAGGGAAGAAGGACAAAGAGATTCCATGCAGCTGGACAGTTGGCATGACGTCTATCCACAACAGCAAGGTGAACCAGAAGATCTGCAAAATTGTGCATAATCTGCAACAGGCCCTTCCCTACATTGCCATTCTGAGAGTACATATGACAACTGTTTTACTCCTACTTTCTGAAGCTCTTGTACAGATTTTTCTTATGAGAAGCTGAACCAGAAATATACAGGGATCAATATTCTGGGAAATGTGATTCAATTTCTTCAATTTTACCCATTCTAAAGATACCACACTATTCCAATCACTCAAGAAACCATATTTAGGAACCCTACAATGGTGATAACTGTTGAATGCATATATCTGGAAAATAACAATATTAAATTTTTGTTTGTATTCTTTTCATTTTCCTCGCTACCAGCTTTGAATATCAGCCAAGTAAGGCAGGTAAAAATAGTCCTATGTTCCTTGTCTCTGTCCTTTTGGTGATTTTTGTAAGAATGTTATGTTCCAAAGAATGATCTATTGCTGACAAATTTGGAGGGAAAGAAAACTTGTCCATTGACTTCTTTGGCTTTTTATCCATTCAGAGAAAAGAGAGTCCTGAGTTTAGTACTCAGATTCAGCTTGTGATTGAGCAGTAATACATCCATTCATGCAAGAAGTGTGTATTGAGTGCCTACTATGTCATGGGGACTGAGAAATATTTTAAAACAGTGTTTTTCTTGCCCAATAAAAATCAATGACCATCCAAATCCTCACACCTCTGAACACTAAGGGTGTGAGCTGGAAGTTGGGAGGGAAGAAATGTCGCATGGACACCCAGATTGCCTAACCTACCCATTATCCCCCCCAGCAGGACTGTCAGAAAGGCATTCATCCAGAGGCAGGCAGGAGCTGAGCTGTGAAGGAGTCAAAACCTTTTTCCAATTTACACAAAGCTGCAAGCTATGTTATGTACTAGAGCCTTGCTTCCCACATTTTAAACATCTGAGATTTCTTTCTTCTTTTCTTTTATAGTCTAACTCTCTCTCCAAGGTTAGCAATTTTGTCTCATTTCCAGTTCCTCCTCTTTTTATTCCCCTGTAAAGAATGCTCCAAAACATGCATTTAAATTTTTATAAAGTACTTGCTTTATTAGACCAATATATCCTCTTTCTGTTTGTCATACACACGCAATGGATGTGGAGATTTTATATGGACATTAAAGCAGTGCTGTAGCTTATTAACGAAGCAGCCTGCAAATGGAAAGGAGGGACTTGTTAGCTGAAATGAAGGGGCGTGGGATGGAAGAGGACTTTCTTCTTTGCTGCTTCCAGGGGATTAACCTGACGGTTATTGATTTACAAGCTCTTCTTATGGATCATCTTCCTCTTGAGCAGGGAAAGGGAGGGTCAAAGCTTTGCTAGACCAGATAAATTAATTAAATTCTCCTCCCTATTGAATTGTGATAACATTAAAATGACACACAAGTGAAGCAAGTTGCATATTTCCAGGGAAAACAGCATCTCAATTCCAGATGCACATTAGAATTACCTAGGAAGCTTTCTAAGAAGTGTTGTTGTCTGGCCCCCTGCCAGGTAACATTTTTAGTATTTCAGAATATTTGACTGTGAAGTGAGATCTGGGACGTGCTATTCTTTAAAGCTTTCAGGTGATTTTTTTCCCACCAGAAAGGATCAAGAGCCACCGGTCTGTGTTTTCCAAGGGTCTTGATAGTAGCACAGAGTGATTGAAGAGCATTGCTGGGCCAAGTTGAAGCTTCTTAATCCTGTTGTTTGTCAAATAAATACCAGGCGCTTGCATGTGGGTGGAGCAGCGGTGCATGAGAACCTTGACTCGGAGGCAAGGACTCAGCTCTGGAAATGAAGCTGCAGTGGGGATGCTGCTTAAAAAACGGATCTGGCTACAGGAGCAGGTGCAAGTTTGGCTAGAATGACAAATACTAAGTAGGTGGACAGACTGTCATTTTGATTCATTGCGGAATCTGCTATGAAACTCTTCTCAGTTTATGGCTATGGGGAGGATTGTGTACTCATACATAGTTATAAAGTCTCCTGTTAATCAGCCATCAATCCAAACTTATTGAGCATTTTCATGGCTGTGTTTCCACAATAGGTACAGTGGCAGATACAAAAACGAGCGTTACTATACACAAAGAAATCTTCATTTAATTGAGGAACGAAGTCATGTTTACGATCATTGCATTACTATAAACAATTAGAGTTTAAGGCCAAAAAGCGAAATGCTACCTACTAGATGCATTTTATTTTGACTCACATAATACTTTTAAAAAATGTTTGTACTAGCTGACAATATTTAAAAATCAGGAGGTTTCACATAAAAATCTCTATTCCTAGCAGGAAAAACAAACAAACAAAAAATATCAGCAGATCTGTCAAAGCTGGGACCACATTCCCTCATAGCAGTATTTAACCTTTTTAGCAGAAGCACGTGCTCGCCATTTTAACACAGACTCCAGAATCCCCAGTTGTATTAATCCAGGCTCTCTTTATCCATTTAGGTTACTCGTATGATTGCTGCCAGTCTCTGAGTTTACAGTTATTGCATTAAGCAAAAACTGTCATTAATTCATTGACAAACAATGTAGGGTTCCAGGAAGGGGGTTGGCATGTAGGGGTGGAGCAATCAGGAAGGTTCTTGAAGAAAAGGGCACTGAGCTGTCTCCTAGTCAACATTTATTAATATATGAGGTTAGGGAAGGATAGAAAGAAGTACAGGAACTGTGATAAGAGAGTAAAAGGTAAATGCAAAATAAATGCTGGTTGTATTACAGGCCAAACAGAAGAAAATAGAGGCCCATATATTTATTACAGGGTTGAGAGAAACTATGTGCAAAGTTTATAAGGAAATCCTACAAATAAATACCAAAAAAATCCCAAAAACTAATAGGAAAATAAGCCAAAATTATTAACATGTTATTCACAGAGGAGGAAACACAAATGGCCAAGAATTACAAGAAAACATGTTTGAAATGCAGAAAAAAAATTAAAATATGAAAAAATGCATACCCATTGTAATATACAAATATAAACAATTGAGTCTTATAATCCCAAGGGATTGACAAGGATACGGGGACAACAAAAGTTGTGATAGCATGCTGAAGGATGTTGTAAGCGGTATAGCACTCTTTGCGGGCAATTAGACACAGTATCTAATAAAGTTGAATCTTTATGAACATACTTTGGACCTAGAAACTCCATGTTTAGAATTTCTCAGAGATTTCCTTACATAGGGATACAAAGAAACACGTATGACATGTTCAATGTAGCATCGTGTGTAAAAGTAAAATACCAAACCAAAGCCACAACAACAAAAAGAACTAAATGAGATGTTCTTCAGTAAGAAAATAGTTAAATAAATCCTGATACTTACTCACACAATGGAAACTCTGCAGCAATGGTAATGCATCAATTAAAGCTACAAATCACTTGCCTAAATCCCCAAACCAGATGTTTAGGGAAAAGATGTTGTAATTTAGCACATACAATATGAAAACATTTATAGTAAGTGTAAAAAACAAACATAGTAATTGAACAAACATGATCTGCGAGGGTAGTCCAGATGGGGGCTGTTGGAGTAGCAGAAATTTGGGTGAGTGGTGATAAAGGTGGGCTGAACTGGCCCAAGAACACAAAAAACCTGGGCAACCTCTGAATGCAAGTCTTGGTGCTTTTATTATCTGATCAGACAGCCATTGCCACTATCTCCTTTTTAAAGCCATTACCTTTGTGGGGTTAGTGAGGGGGTTGACATTATAGTTTCATATGAAAGGTACTGGTTGTAAAAATATTATTTGAAGGAAGATGGGAGAGTCTTGCAGGAGAACCAGCTCTGAGAGATGGAGAAAAGGGGAAAAATAGACATGTTGCCTTTATCATTCTTTTCTTTGTTATGATTATGAAAACTCAGAAACCCTCAGCTGATTCACTCAACCAGCAAGCATTAGCTTTGCGCTCATGTTTGCAGTGGCCTCCTAATTGCTAGGCTTTCTCAGTCCCTGCCCACTGTCTGCCTCCTGCATGCAAAATGAGTTAGCCTCCTAAAAGCATAACTCTGACAATTATCCCCAGTTCTTTATTATCTTCTGCATAAATTTCAAACTCTGTGGCTCCCACTGTCTGGCTCCAGCTTCTCTTTCTATTCTCACTGCCCCATTCACTGTCTCAGCAGATATTTACTGAGAACTCTCTTTGTGCAAGCACCTTGATGGGCACCGGCGATCGCAAGATGAACAAGTCATCCATTCCTACAGACCTCACAGTCCACTGGGGGAGACAGACAACAGAGAAATGAACCAACAATTTAGATCATTGCGCCTGGCATAAGTGGTATGAAACAGCAAAACAAATATGTGACAGTCAGTGACTGGGAACATTAGCTAGGGTAATCAGGGAAGTCTCCTCTGAGAAAGTGGCATTTGAGCTGCAATCAAAGAGAGGAGAAAGAATCAGTGGAAGCATCTATGGGAGGAGAGCTCAGTCTTTTCTCTCATGCTCTGGTCAAATTGATCTCTACCATCAATACATTTTGCTCTTCCTAGCTACCCTGGCTTTGCTCATGCTATTTCCTCTGCCAGGAAAATGTCTCCTCCCATTTCCTCCTGTAGGAGCCCTGCCTTGCTTTAAACACCACCTCCTCCATGAAGCCTTACTTGATTTCCTCAAGCAACTCCACTCTTACCTGTAAATGAGTTAGTATTAATACTTCAACCTCCCTTTTTTGGTAAGGACTGATTATAAGCAACAGAAATCTAGCTGGAAGTAAAAATGAGTCCTATTTTTTGGCTTAAATAAACAAAACACAGAATGGTCAGCTGTAGGGCCAGCTTCAGGAGAAACGGTACCAGGGGCTGTAAATCATTCCACTCTTTCCTCTCCTCTTCCTTTCTCTTCTTCTTACATATTACTTTCCTCTCTCAGACTGCTTTTTCTCATAAACCTGGAGCCATAGTTGCAGGTAGTTATGTACTTAAACCTTTAGGCCTTACGAACCTAAGAGAAAACTTCCCCCCACCAACTCAAGTGAGGCAAACCCCAACGAAGGACTCTCTGGTCCAGCTTTGACTATATTTCTTGACAATATCTGGGAGTAGAGAGGCGAGAGAGCAAGACTGGCCAGACAGGAGTCATGCGCTCACACCTGTGAAGTTAATGGCAACCGCATACACAATCATTTGTCCGAAGTTGGGAAAAGTTTATACCCAAGGGGAAAGAAAGGGAGCTTATTCTGTGCTGACAAAACAAAAAGAGTTCCCTTAGTCTTTTACAAATACTCATGATCTCGGAAAACTCCATCTCTGGACAGAGACATTGCAAAGGTGCATGGCGTAAGCGCTCAGCCCTTCCCTGCCCCCAGTGCTAAAGGAACATCTTGGAGGTTTGATAATCTTGTGCGCACAGTGCATCCCAAGTCTTCCAGAGTTTCTGCAGAGCTATAACATCAGCCACATTCCATATTACATTTTTGCAAACCCATTTATTCCACACAGACTCTGTGTTTCCATCACATTTCTATGGCAGACTTGTCCCAGAAGGCAAACGTGAATGAGTGTGAATGCCACTCTAGAGAAGTTTGTTTGCAGCATGCAGTGCCTTGCCTCTCTGAGGCTTGCTCTTAATTTACGGACAATTTCTGTTGCTGCTATCTTCGGTTTCCTCCTTGCCCTACTTTTTATCAGTCCAAATGTCATTTACTTTGGAACTAGAAAGCATGGCCTTCCCTGGGGGGAACCCTAGCCCAAGCCCTCCTTATTCGGGTGGTGAGATGATTAACCTCACCCTCCTGCGGCACCCATCCCGCTCTGCACTCAAAGAACACTGGCTGCCTCGGTGCAGCCTCAGCATGCTGTGTGTTTATAACCATTACAGCATGGGTCATTTTGTACCATGTTTATATTTTTCCCTTATTAATTTATGTCTTTGACACCCTCTCACACACACACTTCCTGCCTCCTCCTTTGAAGGTACAATTATTGATTCCTGGATCTTTTATAGTGCTGAATCTTAGAGTTACAAAAAATGAAAAAAGCCTCAGTGACGTGGATGACAAATTGCTGATCTCGAGATGGAAGAGGCAGGGAAAAGCATAAGAACTTGCTTGTCTTCTGCTGAGTTAGAAAGAGGAATTCCTTTTTAAAAGGAATAATTTGAAATAAAGAAAAAGATGTATTGAGGGTACGCTACAATGAATGTGCAAATTTAAGGATGAGAGAGATATAGAAAAAGAAATTTAAGAAATCTTTCTGAGTGGTTTTAATGGGAACTCGCTTTGATAGTTATAAGGAGATGACAAACGATGTAAATTAATTTGCAATCATTTTGGACTGTCATACTAAAGTTTCTTAAAATGTGACTCAATGTCAGGACTGGAGGAAAAATTTTGCTTAGTTTGAAATGATTAATTTAAGTTTTTGGAATTTCTCTTGGCACTCTTATCCCCATCCCCAACTACAGTAAATGTTTCTGAAAAGCAAAGTCTCAGTGTTTCCCACAGTAACTATCCCCTGCTTTAGATATATTATTCACTTGGTAATCCTTGTAATGATAAAGGATTGCATTTTGCATTTTATTATTATTGTTATTTCTATATCATCATTATTCATGAATTCATAATGAGCACTAATTATGTGTCAAGCCCTATTCTAAGATTTGTAAATACCTTATCTTCCTTAATCTTCCCAATCAGCCGAGGCTCATGAGGGGATTATCACAATACATGAGCTAGGCTTGTTGAAACAGCAGTGTCAAAATGGGGCAGGTATTATATATACCTGAAAAGAAAAATTAACAGAATTTGAATGCAAGAGAAAAGTAAAGATGAAGATGACTTGGGAAGGAAGAAAGCCTGAGACATTATGGCAAGTTACAAAGAGAGGTTGCAGATTCTTCTACAGAGACCACTTTGAGTCAGCTGTTGACTGGATAGAAGTAAGATCAGTTAAGGGCTTCTTGAGGGTACCTATAGCTCTTAAATACCTGATGCTTCTACGTAAGGTAGGTGAAGAGAACATGAGACTTCTACTCCATGCCATACCTTGTGCAATATAAACTATCTCTTTTAACCTGCAAAGAGTAATACCAGCTCATTTTTCACAAAAGGCAATGAAGGCTCAATACTGCTGGCCATAGTTGTATTTTCTGTAGTAGTAAATGTTTGGAAATAACCTTAATGTCCAACAATATAAGAATGATTATATAAATGACAATATATGCATATAATGGACCATTACACAGCCATTTCAAATGGCAGTCTTGAAAGCAATTTAATGACATATGAAAATGTTTGGGATATAACTTCGAGTGAAAAAAATTAGGGTACCTGATTATATGCCTGACATGATTTCAGTTTTATAGAAAATATCCACTCTCAGCAGGGAGAATGAAACTGAGCTAAAGTAAGGTTCCTCTGCTCTAGAATGACCATCCATGTCTCATGTGTCCTGAGCAGTAAAAATTACAGTATTTTCTGCCCTTTGGATGATATCCACTTAGACCCGCCATGCCATGATTCTTCTTTTAATAGGTGATGTTTCTGAACTCAGAATTTTGTCAGCACCACGTCACCTGCTATACTCCTCCTGCCTGTATCCCTTGCTATGCCTAGATCTTTTCCTGTGGTCTGTCCTTGCCTCATTCCAGAATAAGCTGACATATATCCATGTAGGTAATGGGTTTTACTTTCATTTCATTTACTTTCATTTCTCATGTAACTGTAGGTCTATACTAGCTCTATCTTATGGAAACACAGAAGCCATAAATACACTGTGCATACGCAATTTTAAATTTTCTAGTACCAACATTAAGACACGTGGCTACTTTTTAAGACAAAAAATAAAAAGAAACAAATTTAATTTTAGTAATATATTATGTAACTGAATATATCCAAAATATTATAATTTCCACATATAATTAATGTTAAAATTATTTATGAGATTTTTCACATCTTTGTGTTTGTAGTAAGTTTCAGATTTCAGTTTGTGTTTCACACTTAGAGCACATCTCATTTTTGACTAGTCACATTTCAAGTGCCCAGGAGGCAGGTGTGGCTAGTGGCTACTGTGTAGGACAGTATAGATCTAGACCCAGTACTCTAGCCTTTCAGATTTGGTTTATATACTTCTCAGCTTTGTACAGTTTAAATTTAGGTGAAAAGCTAATCAGCACTTGATCCAAAAGTGAATCGTCAGAAAATTGTTTTCCTTAATGGAGAATTCAGCTATGGAGGCTCTGTTAATGGATTAATTGGCAAGGCCTATTTGGCAATAGGGCAGTTTTCCATTTGTTTAAATAAAGATGGAGATCGAAATCACTTATCTCTTTGAGTTACTTCAGGCTGTAATTGCAGGAGCCTTCACTTCTCTGAAACATGAAAGGCACCAGAGCTAAGAATTTGTCAAGAAATGACAGCCACCTAAGCCCGTGGCAAGGGGCCAGCAGGACGGATTCTCCTTCTCCAGTGATCTCTGCAAATCATTTAGTCATTTGTTTGCACAGTTCGGCAAAATGATGAGATGGCCTAAATTTTGACTGCGGGCTATACTTTTTCTTTCCCTTTTCCTTTGTTTAACTGCTTTTGTGTATAGAAAATGGCAATTTAGTCACAGCTATATAGATACATATAATTATTCTCCTCTATCATGCTTCACCAGTGGGTCCAGTAGGCAATTGGAAGTGGGAAGAAATGGGCTGATTTGCAACTCAGTATTTTACTCTGGGACAGAGCTATTTGCTCACAATCCCTACTTCAGTCAAGTCTGATATACATCCCAATATTATCACACATCCAACATATCGACCCCTATTCTCCAGAGAGCTTTACATCGATTTATATCCTTTCTTATATATTATGTCATTTATCTCTGTCATTTCTAACTTTGTGAGTTGTGTTAGGCAGTTACTACTAACCACATTTACAGGTGAGTAAAGTGCGGCTCAGGGGTATTTAAGTGATGCCCTGCTTTTGTCTCTCACTTTGCCGAACTATCCTCCACCTCTCTGCTACAGTGATGCCACATGGTACAAAACTTAACTAGGTCTTTCCCTGACTAAAATGCTCCCAGCTGGTGTCTGGTCATAGCACAGACTCCTTGATGTGACCCATGGATGGGTTCCTCTATGATCTGGCCCCTTGTCCCTCTCTTCAGCCTAACTTGTCAACTCTGTGCTCTTGGAATACCACCTGTCCTGGTCTGTGAACAACCATGAATGGGTGTACACAGCTGATACAAGGCATTAAAATGATCTCTTAAGATTTCTGCATTTTATTGTATGATTATGTCAATTTTAAAAATAAAGCACAGGCTTATTACAGCATATCGGCTTTATAAGTGCCTCCAGCAAATGCACTTCTTACTTGACACTCACTCTTTCTTCTCTTCTCTCTCCTGCTCGTCACCTCCAGATCACCTAATTCCCTACTAGACTATTCTCAGTCTCTGTGTATGATATTGCCAAATTCAATCATTTATCATCGTTAGCAACTTTGGACAAATATTTATGTGTGAAACAAAAAATTATTTTAGGTAATAATACTTGCATCCAACTATTATTGTAGTGATTATAATGTCCACAACTGACATTGTGCTAAGTGGCAGGCCCAATTGATATGTACAGGACCCTGCAAGTTTAGGATACAGGTCAAGAGTGTGGGCCCTTGGGAACACACTGCTTAGGTTTGACTCTGTCTCTCCATTTTATGTACCTACTACATCTTCCCAGCAACCCCATGAGCATGTACTATCTGTTTAACAGGTGAGAAATACCAAGTAACTGGCCTAAATTGTATATCCAGCAAGGAAAAGTGTAGGGATTTGGCCCAGATCTTCCTGAGTGCAAATTCCATGCCCTTCACTGAAGAGAGGATGACAGTGGTCAGACCTACTGGCTCAGATTCCTTTACCTGTGTCACTGTCATCTATTTTGATGGCTCTTTCTAGCTAAAAGTAGAATATTGTTTGCTAACACAATTTATATCATGCACAGATAAAAAGTATAAGGAATCACTCAAGAGGAATTTGATATGCTGCTAAATGTTAAGTTTAAATGTTTATTCAATTTCTTAAAGATTTTTCTTTTTTAAGTTAGCAGTCAAATAACTAGAGTTTCTAATTTTCAAAATCAAATATTTATTTCTTTTTATTTTTTAGCAATGGCAGGATCTTAGCGGAATTTCATAATAATTTTAGACTTCATTTAAATAACATCATTGCTGCTGGTTTAAATATTTGGTTTTTTATTATCTCACTGCACTTCTACAATCCTTTCAATGTCCTTCTTTCTTGCTGTAACAGGTGGTTATATAGCGATATTGATATTCCTTATAGAATATAACTTTGTGTCTCTAACAAGACTGTTTTTTGAGAGTTTATATAGTAATGTGACATTAATCGTACCTTAAGGATAACTTGGCTATGCTTTCACCTCGTATGTTTACAAAAGAGTCAATTTATTTTAAAATTATTGAGCACTGCACTCTGCTATTGCTACTTAGATGCTAATTAATGTTCTTTTACCTGCTCATTTATATAGAATCTCCCTTCTTCTTCATGTCAGGGCCCCTGAAAGTGTGTAAATTATTTTAATGGCTTTTATCTGCTTTTTAAAACAGATTGTAGAACAAAATTATGAAAACTATAGCAGACCAACATCCATCTGCATTTGACAAAGACACAACATTCCAGGAGATATTATTAACCTGATAGCAATTAATAATTTTAGTGAAGTGTTTCACAGCAAGATGCATTATGAATTTGTTAACTGACATAAATCAGTACTTTAAAGATTGCTTTTGACACCGAGGTTCTGAAAAATCACAAGGAAAAGATGAAAAGACAAAACCTAAAATGCCAGGGTCAATTTTATAAAAAGTAACATGTCAGGTGTATGCTTATTTTATTTTGTTGCATCTTAAAACGACCCTGTTCATTGACAAATTAATCCCTTTTTACTGATAAGAGGACTGAGACTTAATGTTTACATATGTTGAGTTGGAGGGAGAATTTTATGCAGAGGTAGTAGCGAGTTCAAAAATCGAATACTCAAAGGACCATGGCAAGTCAGAGGAAGTGAAGGAAAGTCTGAGCTGAGGCCCATGATGCAGGCAGACCAGGCACTCGCAGAGTCTCTAGGAAAAAGCTAAGAGTTTGGTGCCTCATTCATTGTGTAGTGGAAAGATCACCCTCACTACAACGTGAAGAATGGATTAAAAAATGTAAGAGAGGAAAATAAAATCAGTCTGTAAAGACAGATAATAATAGTTCAAACCAGGGTATTGGAAGTACAAGTGGAGTATAGATAGTTTGGGAAAAGATTTTACAAGCAAACTGATAAGGTTCATTTATTAGTTGAGTGAGAATGACCAAGAATAGGAAGAGGGAGGTGCTGGGTATGATTGTCAGATGTTAAACATTCAAAACCGAGTAGAAGGTGGATGATTTTTTTTTTTCTTCTTTTTAACCAAGAGTTCTGGAAAGGGGAAAAGAAGATTATAAATCAAGGGAAATCTCATAAATCGGGTTGATCATGCAATAGACTCTGAGACTGAAGCTTGCTTGCACGAGGTTTACTGGGGAGCCTTCCATGAAACCACATCCATAAAGGAGTGAGGAAACAGAAAGAGAAGGTGGACAGTGTGTAGTTGCAACAGAGGCCTCGGTCAATCCCACAGGGGAGTCTGAGGCTAGAATGGCCTTTCCGAGACGTTCCAAATTGAGGCAGATGAAGCACATAGATCCATTATGAGTAGGAGATTCCCCTGGAGAAGAGAGTCAGTTCCCATCAAACAACAGGGATTCTTGGGGAGAGTCTCCACTGTGAACTTTCAGCAGGTGACACGTCTGGCAGGTGAGAAAATGAATGAATGGACCCACTAGGGAGTACAGGCAACATACAACAGTATCTCCTATATTCTACTCTTTGTACTTCTCAGATCCATCAGGAACAGCTTATATAGGATTCTGGTGGGATCTTTCCCAGAGGAAATTTCGAAGGACAAGTTATTGGGACAAATTATAGCCCCTGTGGCTGAACTGAACTGCACCTGATTCTCTGACTCTCTGATCTTTAGCTCTGGGACACTGAACTTTTTCTTACCCTGGTTAGCCCCTCTGCTGGACCACGTGGGTGATCCAGATCCTCCCACTGAAGTTTCAGAGCTCAGATCACCACGTGTTTGTCAGGTCATGGCCACTGCCCTTGTCAATGTACCATAAAACTCGGATAGAAGAGTACCAGAACCACCGCATGGATTCTCTGAGCGATCGTTCCTGTCCCCATCACTTGGCAAAAGTCTATTCTTCCTCATCCCCATCATATAACAGCAACCCTGCATCCTTCTGATGTTTGGGTCAGTTGCCCTTGTGGTGACTCTTTTCTTTGTCTGCTGTTCTCTTGGCACAAGAAGCCTACCGTGACTGGACAATAGCCTCTGATGGACACCATCCTCTCTTTCAACCTGAATATCTCTTTTCCTGCTCTCCAGCTACAGGAGATAAGAGTTTCATTTTATATTGCTGCAAAGACCCTCTGACTTTCAAACTTCATCTTAAATTGTCCTTAGACAATCAATAACTTGGTTTTATAGCATACAACAAAGCTGCTTCCAAAACATTACTTAAAGGTCATTAAAAAGCATCAGAGCCAAGCAGTTTAAACAAAGCTACCTGGGAATTATATATTGGCCAAACTTAGATATAGGTTAAACTTGAAATTTATAATTTTTTTTTGTTCATCTTGATGGCATAAAATGTGATTTATATTTTACAGTTGAAGTCCTGGACAAAGTGCCTTCATTGTCTCATCTCATTAAAGACAGTAAGCAGATCCCACAGGATGAAATTGCAAATTGATTTCTAGAAGCAAAAAGGGATGTATTGGAAATGGACCAAGGCTTGAAATTAGAATGACATGGAGTTTTTTCATATGACCTGAGAAATTCATAATACATAATATTCCTGTCTCCTCGCAGAAGAGGGCTACAGACAACAGGTTTAATTACTGAGGCTGTATGTGTGATGCCAGCTTTTGATAAGCTCCAACTCAGAGAGTTCTCTTTGCTTGAAGAAATGATAAATGCTTTTCTGGATTTCTCTCTCTCTGTCAATCTCTCTCTCTCTCTCTCTCTGCCACCATCTCCCTCTCTCTTTCACACACACGGATACATTCAAAATGGGCATAACCTAACTGTTAGGCATAACCTAACAGACACTCATAGTTTAGACTTGTACACTTTAGACGGGTTTTACTTGGGACTTTGTAAACTAAAACTAACTTCTCACTCATTTCTTTTTCCAGGCCATGCTGTGTAACATGGCCAACATTTTGACAAACATTCATCTCTAAAGGACTGATGATCCATTGTTATGTAGACACTGACCCCTCAAAATGAAAATCAGAAGCCCCGGTGCATGATGACCTTTGAATCCCAGCTCCCTGGTAATCTCTCTCATCAGTGCCTCTGTCATCCCTTCCCATCTGCCCCTAAACTGTGGGAACGTGGCCCAGTAGTGTGAGCTCTCTGAACACCAGTTTCCTCAGCTATGAAAATAGAAAGGTCAAGCCTTCCTTCATGTACTGCTGTCAATACTAATAAGATAAGGACGTCTGTTTTCTGTGTCTGGGCCTATTTCTTCCACAATTACGCTTTCTGGGAATAATGGACAAGCATTTGTAGTCTTGGAGGATGCTCTTTCCATGTAGGGTCAGTTTAAGGTGGTGGGCAGGGAGCCAGAGTGAGCGTACACAAAAGACGGGGATGACCAACAAGTGGGCTCAGATATTACAAAATCAATCTAAGAGTATTGTTAACTATACTAATTTTCAAAAAGTGACTTCCAGCCACCACATTTGCCTTAAATTATAGTTAAGCCTTGAGATTCCTCAGGTTCTCCCCAGATGCATTGAATCAGAGCCAATGGAGTTTTGTTTAGAAGCTTCTCCTTGCTTCCAAGTCCCAGAAAATCTTAACAGTCTTTTAGCCTACTTCGCCATCGGAGTTTTGAAGGATGAGAAATAAGAAAACAGTTCTGTTTCTAACTTTATGAATTTTTAGTTTCAAAGGAGTCATTGACAAACCTCACCCACTCCAGGCGCTGCCACATCTGGACTCCACTAGGGCGGGATGAAGGGAACCAGCCATAGCTCCTTCCCAGGCTGCCACAGTGGTACACGGGCACTGCTCCTAAAGCCACTTCAAACAGATTGGGTATATCGTATAAATAAATGCATCAGAAAAGCAACCACAACCTTGTGTTCTTTAAAAGGAGCCTCAGACTCCAGTGTTCAGATCCATAGGTATCGGGAATGTAAAACATAAGAAACTATCCTTGCAAACAGCCTCTGGAATATCACCAGCTCAACAAAGCTGGTGTAAAATGAAATTTTTTTCATGGTGGATAATATAAAATTATTAGTTCCAAGCCAATAGCAACACTGAAGTACCTTATTAATAATTCTCACCTTTATGTGTGCTCTAACGCCTGTGAGATGTTTTTCTCTTTCATTCGAGGAGTTCACACTGACCAGAACTGCATTATTGATTTTTATTTTTATGTTGAATAAGAAACGTGCAACAGATAAGCCCATAAATGTGCTCTAAACCCTTCTAAGCCAGGCATAAAATCATTTTGCAAAACAAGAGAGAGACAGAAAGCTTCTCTCGTTTCCTTGATGTCCATCATCTTAAACAGAGCAACCGGGGATCTAGAAGACTGTTAAATACCTCATGTGGGCCACTTTCACATTTGCACTGTATGCACTTGCTCAGATACTATCGCAAACACAGGTCCCGGCATGCACACTCACACTTTTACACACACGCACACACACAGGCTCGGGCACCCTACCTGTGTAAAAGCTGACAAATCATGGTGGAGAAGCAAAATCTGTGACTGGACTATCTGATTCCTGGTTCTATGAAATAAAAAACAAACTTAATTTTTATTCCTTATCAGCTTATCCTCTTTATTTGTGCTAGTAGAAGTGCCAAAGATCTAAACAATCTTTCCCCCCCCAACATACTTACTTTTACTTCCTCCTGTGTGTTTGTCTTTGTGCCTGTTTCTTGCTCTACTCCCTTGCCTCTCCGTTGACCTCTCAGCCTTTCTGTTTCTGGGGAATAATTACTGTCCTCTATCTCTGATAGGCACTTGTTAGAGAATTTAACAAATTATTTCCTTATTAAAAAAAAAAAAAAGAATCCCAACTTCTTTTTTCCCAAAAGAATATTATTTGGTTTTGGTGTGAAAGATATTTTTATTATTTTTAGACATTTCATATTCCATGTCACACTTAGTCTATTTGGTCAACAGCCATATTTTAAATAGCCACTAATATAGTTTTAATCAAATCTATGTATATATGGTAAATGTATGTGCACGTGTGTGTGTGTGTGCGCATGTATGAGTCCATGGTAAAAAGCAATGGTTTTCCAAATCACTGCTTCCCACTTGTATCCTCACCCTTACATACAGCTACTGTTAATTATTTCTGATTCTAGTACCTTCATGGTTAACTCATAATTCTTTATATTATGCTGCTATCTCTGTATCTTGATTTTTCCACTCATGAGCTGTCTTTACCTTCTATATTTTCTTCCTTCTTGTTAGGTCTCTGTTCCTCTATTTTGGTGTTGAATCCAAAGACTGAAACTTAATGAGAAGACATGAGGACCCCTCGTGCCTCTGATCCCAGTGCCCTGGTTACCTTTGGATTAATGTCCACCCAAAGGTAACACTGCTCCAGAACAAAAGGTCATAAAGTGATCTCAGGGATGGGGGCCAATGGAAATGTAGAGTGCCATGTGTCATCCCTCTTACTGCTCTTACTCAGTTATCCCCCTGTAGGATAAGACACATAGACTCATTCAAAATACCCTGACTAGCAATTTCAGGTAAAATTAAATGATCTTTGAGATACTGTGAAACTTAGTTTGACAATAACATATCTTTCCTTTTCCCTACTGTCTGCCTGCATCTTAAAAGCATCAACACATATAATCCGACATGGAATTTTACACCTGTCAGAATAAATGAAGTGCAGCATAAATCCCATTGTTCTATCCTGCTGCATGTGGGGTTGGCTTCCTAAACCGATTATTCAAAAATACAGCATTATTACCTTACCTCCTTAGGGCACTGGATGGAGCTTTACTATCAGTCAATGCTCAGAGTTCATCTGGAATCAGCCAGCGGCTAATTGGAGATGTTAGGGAGAAAGACATTTCTGTGAGGAACAGTGAAAGGTCTGTTTAGACTGCAGAGAAACAGACTCGGGAGAGAAGGCAACAGTAGAGTACACATTAGTGACAAGCATGTAGAAAGCCAAGAGAATACCATTGTCAACAGAAGAAATCTAATCAGAAGGAAAATGCTTCTAATTTGGACAAAAACAAAATCTTTCATTGAGCACACAATTTAATCTATAAGACTCCTACTCAAAGGAATAGTTAGCAAAGATAATTTCATCAGATTTTAATAAGAAGACTAGAAATGGAAGAAGTAGACAAAGGACAAAGAGGAGGAGGAAGACTAAAACAATAACAACTTAAAGAAGAGGAACAGAGTGGTAAATAGGTTGGAGTAAAATTTGCTTGTTTATAAAAGTATGTAATAAAATGGTCTTTCTTTCCCTCAGATTTTTGGAAAGCTGTCAATAGATCACAGTTGCATACTTTATATACAGAAGGCGCACAAAATGGTACAGTTGGCCTTCTGTATCTATTGGTTTTGTATCCGTGGATTTAACCAACTTAGACTGAAAATATTTGGGAGAAAAAAGAAATCAATAATAATAACAAAACAAGAATAAAAATACAAATTAAATAACAGTGTAATATAACAGTGATTTACATAGCATTTGCATTTTATTAGGTATTATAAGTAACCTAGAGATGATTTAAAGTATATGGGCGGATGTGCCTAGATTATAAGCAAATACTGTGCCATTTGCATGAGCATCTTGGATTTTGGTGTTAATGGGGGATCCTGGAACCAATCTCTTACAAATACTGAGGGATGGTTTACTATCTTTATTAAAGGCAGGGGAATTTTACCTTTTCAAAACACTTTGATTTTTGTTTTTTGATAAGTTGAGCTTGAACTAATTACATGAAACAGGTGAAGTAGGAAGTTTCTTTGAGAAAAAAAGATGCCCACAGAAGGTAAATGACTTGTGCTGAGCCTGGACTTGAATTGCCTTCTCTTTAAGTCTAAGCTCTCTCAACTAGATGTTCGGATTCAAAATTAGTGACTAAATTATTTCAATTTAATCATTAATGATATTCTAAGGCATCATTTTTTTTATCTTCTTTCTGGTTAGCCAATTTTGAAAGATTCTTTTTCAGATCGATTTAAGTGTATTTCCTCAAAAATGTGTCTTATAATTCATATCCTAATTTGTGCACTCCCAGAAATAAAGTGAAGACTGTGGAATATATACACACAAGCACACACATGCATGCACATGTGTGCACCTGCACATATACACACTGTGTTAATAGACCCATTGATACCACCTGGAAAAAGTAGAGTTCTGTTTACACCAACCCATTGAAAATGAGTAGGATAAAACTTCAGCTCCCACTTTGGCCCCACTGACACTTTTTGAAATCAATGTAGTTTATCTTAGTAATTTAGAGCATGGGTTATCAAGTTAATCAGATCTGACTCAAATCTACTCTAACACGTATACATGGATGATGTGAGACAAATAATTTAAACTCTCTAAGCTTAATTTCTTCTAATGTAATATAGTAAAATAAGAAAGCCTAGATATAATATAATAGGCATTGATTTTTTGTCTACCTCCATTAATATTTCTCCACATTATTTTACTGTGGCCAACAATAAAATAACTTACTCCCTGGACTGTAAGTTTGGCCATAGGAACCAGAATTGTCTAACCAGAAAACTTCCCCCAAACTACCTATGACATTGGTTAAGGACAGGATTTGTGACCCTAGGCAAGTCAGTCAGTGTTCTTCTTGACTCTTCTAAGCCAGAGAAAGAAGGAGTAATGCCTCTTATAGATATAGGACCATTACCCCTGCTACATAGAGGAGTCATATTTGTCAAAGAAGAGAATGAGACCAGATCAAGAGAGAGAGAGAGAGAGAAACTCAGGTGTTCTGAGTGTGAATAAAGTAGATTGAATATTGCCGTCCTACTATCTTGATCTGCTATTATTTACTAACTGTCCCCCAACTTTTTTTTCCTCTTAGGTTACATTGAGTTGTAGTTTTCTCATCAAAGTTGTAGGAGTCCTGACTAATATAATACCTCATAGGATTGTAGGGTGAAAATGAAAATTAAATTTTTTCTTACATGTTTAGTACATTTCCCTGCACACAGTAATCAAACAGTAAACATTTGCTCTGATGAAAGTGATAATGATGATGATAATGATGATTATATCTTCTCTTTCTATCTTCATTCCTGGAGATTTTCCAGTTGAACACCACGTAAAGAGTAGGTGCTCACTCAATTCTGCTAAACTGTGTGGTTCCTTTCTCCGGAAGACTCAGAAAAGAGTTAAGACTGGGAGAGAACTTTGAATGACATGAATGAATAAACATTTTCTGTTGTTAGGTCTAACCACCACCCACTTCCTGTCACCTTTATTTTCATTCATTCTTATCATTGTTAACTCAGATTGAAACTTCAACTCAGGATCAGACTTGAAAAAACAGTTCAATACTTGCTTAGTGTGTTTCTATTTGGAGAAAGAAATGCGTTTGTTATCTCAGGGAGACTGTGACTGTGTGGTGCTGATTGCCACTGGCTGTCATTTTTGTGGCTTCAAAGTCCCGGATCATGCTGTTCACTCTCGAGTGTTCTCTGTGGCGGTCTTGGGACAGGGGACTCCAAAGGTAGTTCAGAGTGGAGGATGTTTGGTAAACTATATTTTTAAAATGGTGATACATTTAATTACCATAAATATTATTAAGATAATAGAAAGATGAGGAAAAATATATTAGAACAATTTGAAACAGTATTGGAGAAATATATAGTAATCATTGCAGGGTTACTGCTTATGATTACTAATAATCGTCATTGTCTTTATCTGTGTCCGCATCATCAGTGGTAATATCACAGTTCATTCTTGAACTCTGGATTTGGAACATACAAGTGCATTTTCATTGCATGTCCAGGAGCCTATTCAAACAAATTTTAGATAAAGACTTTAAGCAAAGCATAAACCCTGCTAAAATCAAAGAAAAAAAAAATCAGCTTTAAGAATAGAATAATGTACAAATTCTTAACTGCCATTTCTTCATTGTGGACTTAGGTATAGTTTTGACTTCAGATTTAGTAGCTGTTCTGGAGAATACATAAGCAGTATCAAAATGAGGACTTGGAGGAGAAGTTAATTTTAAACGTTTGCATTATCTTGAAAAGTGTCAAAGGAAAAATAAAATGAAACTTAGGAACCAAATTACTGCTTTAATATAAGTGAGTGTTACCCAAACTCTTTGGCTTATAAATATCTTTTATAATCATGTCAGACACTGTAGTCTAGCCATTGACATCCATTTATTTTGCCTTTGGGGCACACAGTCAGCCTGTATTCCTGAGCATCGTTTTCCACTGGATGTTACCATAGCGCTAAGTTCTGGTGAATAGCAAGTGGGAAAAAGTGATGTAGGCCACTTCCATGTGTTCACTTTCTCCTTGGCTCTTTCTTTCTTTTCATTTTTTTAAATTTAATTATTATGGATACATAATAGCTGTATATATTTATGGAATACCTGTGATGTTTTTCCTTCTGTTGGAAAAATGCATAGGATACAGGAGGGAATCATAAGGAAGTGATTCCTGAAGAAGGAAGAAATCTGAGTCTTTTTGGGCTATAGAAGGGACTCCAACAATGAGAAACATGGCCATGGGGACTTTCAAGTTATAAGTGATTTTTACTATATTAAAAGAAAATGGTTTGGAGATATGCTTGTTATAGTACAGCTAGAGATATTCATCCTAAATAATACTTACTGTGTAGAGTAATAATAGTAATATGTAAACTTCTAAACCCCTTAAAATTACTTGAAAGCATTCCTCCTAAGAACTGGAGCAAAATAGGGATGCCCATTACTTCTCTTCACTATACCGTACTGAAAGTCCTAGCCCAAGTAATCAGGGGAGAAAAAGACATAAAATGCAACCAAATTGGAAAAGAAGAGGTTAAACTATTCCTGTTTGCAGATGATATGATCTTGTATCTAGAAAACCCTAGGGAGTCCACCAGAAGCCTCTTGGAATTTATAAATAAATTTAGGACAAGCAATTGGAATCACAATGGATTTATTGCCTCAAACTTTAGAAGCCAGAAGGAAAGGATACAGCATTTTTCAAGTCCTGAAACAAAAAAAAACTGTCAACTACAAATTCTATATCCAATGATATCCAATTCTATATCCAATGAAAATATCTTCAAGAATAAGTAAATAAAGAAATTCTGAGATGGAGGTAAAATAATACATTTTGTCACTCACAGGTATAGCCTTGAAGAGTAGCTAAAGAGAGTTTTCCAAACATAAAGGGAATGCTGACATAAAAGAGCCTGAAAATTCAGAGGAAAAAAAGAAAAAGTGAGTGGAAATAGGAGTAAATACAATAGCTTATTTTTGTTATGATTTTTTAAAGTCATATTTGATGGTTGAAAACAATGTTATACTATCACTTGATGAAGTGCTCAATGTGTACAGAGAAAATACATATGACAATTACATTTAAAACGTGGGGATGGTGAGAGGACTTAAATCAAAGTCAGGTTACTATACTGCATTTGAAGTGGTAAAGCATTAACTGTAGTAGTAGACTGTGCAGTGTCATACCTGGATCAACGTATGTATAGTGTCATAACTAGAGCAAACAGTTATAAAAATATAGAAATTGATATACTGAAAGTATGTAAAATGGAAACCTAAAAAATAAGTACAAAAAAAAGTAACCCATAGACAAAGGGGGGGAGGGGGGAGAGAGAGAGAAAGGCTTGAGAAACAAGGGGCAAAAAATATAAAACAAAAAAAAAATGGTAGGCTTAGCTGTAACATATCTGTGTTTATTTTAAATGTAAATAGTAAAATTATATCAAATAAAAGATTGGAGAGTAAAATAAGACAAAAATCCAACTATATGCTGCTTTTAAGAAAATCATTTCAAACATAACCTAGGTTGACAGTAAAGGAATGAAAAAGATAAACCACACAAACATTAATTAATTAAGAAAATACAGGGTGGCTAAATTGATGTCAGATATAGGACACCTCAAAGAAAAGGAAATTGCTAGAGACAGAGGGCCAGACGACGTAGCAATTTGCATGCACCAAAGGGAAATGAATAATACAATTAATGCTTCTTAGTTAACTTCTTCATTTAGGAGACAAGGATCTTAAAGGAGAAAAACTCCAAGAATCATGGAATGGTAATTTTCTTTCCATCTGGAAGCATTTATATAATGCCCTAATGCCAGAAGTATGCCTGGGCTAAAGAAATAGTATAAATGTCAGCTATTTTGAGATTCCATCTGCCTTTTAAAATATAGCTGTATATGATACGAGAGTTTCCAGATCACTTTTAGGGAAGGAGGCCCAGAGAAGACTTGCGTTTGTATTTTTACTTGTAAAAATTAGGAGACAAGCCCAGGAAGAACTATCTCCTGCAGCCCATGTTTCTGAAAACCTTAACACATGCAGATGTGGCCCATAGTCATAAGTGTACTAGCAGGTCAGCACCTTGATGCTCTACTGACAGAGCCCAGTAAATAAAACTGGATATCTAGGGGTTCATCAGGCCCTGATGAGCGCAGAATCTCCAGAGATAAGACCCTGTGCCTGCATTTTTAATAATTGTCTGCTAGGGATTCTAACGAACAACCAGACTTCAAAAACACTTCTCCAGATCATTGGTTCCCAAGCTTTTTTAGGTATCAAAGTCCCCCTGAGTGCTAGTTAAAACACAGATTACTGGCTTCTCCTCCCACAGTTTCTGATTTGGTAGGTTGGTGTGGGGCCTAACATTTGCCTAACAAGTCCCCAGGTGATACTGATATGGTCGTATGGGAACCACATTTTCAAAGTCATTGTTCTAGGGTAGTGATAAGAATTTTTTTCTCTCTGTAAAAAGCCAGATACTAAGTAATTGAAACTTTGTAGGTCATATTGTCTTTGTTGCAACTATTCAACTCTGCTGTTGTGCAAAAGTAGCCATGGACAACACACACATGAATAGGTTTTTATACATTCTAATAAAACTTTCTTTATAAAAACAGATATTGGGTTAAGTTTTCACGTGGTTATCCCATTTCTATTCTAGATAATAGTGCAAAAAGTGGAGTTGCTAGATCACTGTATATTTAAAATATATTTAAAATTGAAATAAACGCTGATAGATTGCCTTTCACTCTGGGTCTCCCAAATAACACTTCAGCAGTGTGTATGAATAACCCTTAATCACAAATGCAGCACTCTGGTGGGAGATACTGATAATGAGAAAGGCTCAGCCTATGTGGGACGGGAGGTGTATGTGAAATTTGTGTACTGACCTCTCAATTTTGCTGTGAAACTAAAATTCCTCCAAAAAAATAAAGTCTTAAAGCAAAATAACAATAGAATTTTAAAAACCCTTAATTACCCTCCTCCTTATCAACACTTGGACTTTTTAAACTTCAATTTTTGCCAGTCTAATGTCTCCCATTTCTTTATGGACCACCATCTCTGGAAGGTCAAGAGTTTCTGGGCGCTTTGCAGTCTGAGCCTACGCAAGCAGAACCTAAATTTGTGTGAGAAGGGTGTGGGGAAAGACGGATCTTAATAATAGAGTGTGGGAAAATGCGTATTCCTGCCAGTGCTCAGGTCACCAATGGCGAGGGTGGAGAAACACTAATTGATCCACCATGCAAAGACAGCATCTAGAGAAGGGTCTCTCGACCTCAATGTTAGCGACTTCTTTGGTCTGATAATCCTTTGCCCTGTGCCTTGTGGAATGTTTGGCAACTTTCCTGGCCTCTACTTGCTAAAGGCCAATAGCAACCCCCACCAAGTTGTGATAAACAAAAATGTTCACAGATATTGCCAACTGCCCTTCCTGGGGGGCAAAATCACCCCCCGTTAAGATCCATAGACTCTGAACCACAATAATTGCTTTTCATTTCCATCAGTGGTTGCAATGACTCTGACCTTTTCCAGGATAAGAGCTGTCGAGTGAGTCAGCCTTTATTAAAGGCCTAACTTGTGCCCACACAGTTGTGGAGGCTGCCGTGAAAAGAAAAGTAAGTAGAAGTTATATTCTCATTTTTAAGGAGTTTATGGCTCACTGAAATCAGAAACTAGAGGCCTTTGGATCTAATTTGGACCCAAAATATTTTCTTTGACTCATATACGTTGTCATTTTTTTTTTCAAATTTTAAATTATTTGTCAACATTTATAAAATGGGAGTATTCAGATAATGAAATTTTAATGTCCCTTTTAAAAACAGAAAAATCTGGCAACATTGGACTTTAATATTTTCAGTGAACAGCTGGAGCTACGTAGCAGCTATATCCATAGATGGACACATGTTCTTCAGATTACTGCAGTTCCCAGCACTGCCATTGGTTTACCCTCAGATTTTTGAGATGAAAACGTTTTGGTTTGGATTGTTGGGTCTGTATGGGTCCAAAAGACTGTAAGGAGGCAGGATTAATCAGAGGATAGAACTGACATGGACTGTAGTTTACAAGTATAATGGCCACCCAAATCTGAACTTTTCCCTTTACAAGTGTTGTTTCTTGTGCACTAAGCCACTGCTGACTCATAAAAAAGCAACAATCCTTGAGCACCAATAAACTGAGATTGGGGAGGAAAAAGAGAAGGATAAAATTCTGTTAAATGTCACAAAATAGGTTATTTGGTGATTTATTTGTAGGTTTGTTTCCATTACGTAATCTTAAATTTCTCATGTCTTAATATCTGCTGTTGAAATAATGGGAAGAGTTTTGGAGCAAAATCTGAATGATTTCCTCCGAGTCAGGGAGTAGACAAATATAAAAAAAATAAAATGGGTTTTCCACTTTCAATTGGAGATTGCCTCTTTGAAACAATGCCTGAGAATTGGAAAAACATGCATTATAAGTCACATTTTTCCTCTCCTCAAGTAAATAAAACTGTGTTATGTTTTAGGGGAGAGTATAAATGACTTAGAAAAATAAAAGCATACAGGATTGTACTGTGGTCAGCTGGGTTACGGCTAAGTGCTACTTTTTTTCTGAATCCCTTTCTTTATATAGTTTTGTGTTTAAGTTGGGTAAAAGAGGAACTTGTCTGAGATTTGAAAGGCAAAAGTTAAATAAGTCATTATTCTTGCATGGACTTCACAGTTAAATGTGCCAGTAGCAGTTGTTGAGCTACTTTGCAAGTATAAAGCTCTGCTTTTCTTCCTCTCCAGGTCCACCCTGTCCCACCAACTGGTGTTCCTAATGAACAGCAGTGACCCCAAGTGTGTAGCAGGTGGATGGCTTTAGATACACAGAGGCATGAGCCACACACAGGCACTAACTTTCTGTGCCATCTCCATGAGTCCCACACCATCCAATTCCTCCTCCTAGATATGCATGGTTTCTAAGATTTCCATGCAGGTTTCAGTGTATCCCCCACAGTACTGTTTCGGGTAGATGCAGCAGTGATTCTTTTCCTGATCCACTGAACCCCTTTTTCAGGCCTCACCTCTTCAGCTCCTCCTACATGTATGTAATGTCTAATGTCTATACACGTATCTTATTCCCATAATAGTCAAAGTGGCTCTACTTCCACAATTAAACGCTGACTGATACAAAGTGATTCATTATTTACTCAATTATGTCCATCTATGCTGTTATGAAGCTGAAAGTTCCCATGCTGTATTTCTGTAGTTGCTTTTTCAAAGCTCGGTGAATGACTTTGCAATTATCTTGAACAGGTCTCGTTTCATAGATTAAGGTATCATTTGATCATTTTGGAATAATTTCAATTGCTGGCTGAGGACATCTTTTTCAATTTAGTAGCACTGCCATGTGTGAATGGGCAAGTGGCTTCAAGAAGCAAGCATACGGACCAGTAAGGAACAAAGGGAGCAACTTGCTTGCCATCTTCTGATGCAATCAAACACAGTGATCAATGGGACATAGTGTGGCTAGTAATGGTAGGTAAGACATTTCACTGTGCATTCCCCTTTTCAATATGACTGCAGATTTCCCAATAAAAGGTGAAATTGGAGCTCATTTTGACCAAGAAATTTGGGCAGAGTGATATTATGTGAATTTCAAAGGCTGGATGTCAAGAGGCCTTGCACACCTTTTCCTGAGATTGTCATGTGAAGGAGCCCTGGCCAGCCTCCTTGCAGTGACACACCACATGAGCCTGGCTCTAAGGATATGGGGAGATTAGTCTTCCCCCAAGATAGGTATATTTTTTCTCTTTGTCTACTTCCTAATTACCAGTACGACACTTATTTCCCTTTGGAAAATTATTTTTGAGTGTTCTAGGACCAGAACTCCTATTCTCCCAATTTTCTAAAAATGTTAAATTACTAACAAACCAAGAAGAATAATTTTAAGGTTTCTCCTTGCTACCTCGCACAGAACAGGACTGATTCTCCCTTCTAATTGGCTCTGCAGTGTTCAGTGATTCTAATAGGTAATTGATAACAGCAGTCTTTTCTCCACTGGCAGAAGGTCACGTTACTCTAGGAATTAAAACCACAGATCCCAGCTTATCAGTAAATATCTGCTCTTCAAGGATAGCACTATTAGACACTCATTTCAGTTCCTCTCCCTCTTCTATAACCATCTGTGTAGAACTTCTCTTTAGCTTCTTTTTTTTTTCAATTCTGAAATGGTATATTGAAAACATAGTCTAAAACATATAGTTTTTCAGAAAACAACAAGCCTATTTGACACTTTCCTTTTGTTGAAATGGAATTTCCTGAGGCCTTCACCTGGTTAGGGATAAGGTGTTCCAGTGCATTACATTTGGAACAAATACATATTACTATTCTGAGCAAGTACCTTGAGAAGAAATGTGTTTATCTGCATTTTACCAAAAGCTAATTAGAATAGGTGTGCTAATCTAAATAATTTATTTGGAGGACTATTTAAGATAATATGCGTTGAGTTGCATCTGTTATGTGAGTTTTTATAGTGCCTCTTAGAGAAGTGATTAATTTAAATACATCCCTACCCTTTGCCCTACTCAATAAGTAGGTCCATGAATTATTGATCAAACACATCAATTTGCTGAGGAGACTTAGTGACTTAAAGTTACAATGAAGTGAAGCAACCAAGTCGGAGTTGTGTAATGAAATGAGTACTGGGTTGCATCCCTAGCTAGTTTTGTGACCCTCAATAAATCATGTAACCCCTCTGGGCCTCAGTTTTCTCATTTGTAAATAAAACGCTTTTCCTGTAGTTGACCACCCACCCCCACTCCCATTCTCATGTTGTTGTAATGCTCAAATAAGACATAAAGAAAAACTTGCATTTTTT
>CAUYRT010042076.1:0-10330 GCA_963574885.1 Lepilemur ruficaudatus
AGCATTAGCTCTAATTTCAGAATTCATGGTTACTACATGAGAATATATATTTTTGTGTTTAAATATTTTTATATGGTTCTGAAATTAATTCACATGCTCATGATACCTGGGGCCCTTTGTGAGTTCAGCCATAGTTTCTTCTTCCTTCTTTCTCTAACCCTTGAGGGGGCTTCTAAATATGCTACACATGCATAGAATTGTAGCAACATGACTATTTTGTCTTCTTATAATTACGTATTGGTTGACATCTTGTTTCTCCTTCTAACTCATGAGATCTCATAAAAAGCATATCTTGCTAACAATTATGTAAAAGATATGATTATTACTTACCATTCCTTCTGTTGGGCAGAGGTAAAAATTGAAGACCTGAAAGGCGATGGAAACACAGGCTCAAAGACACTGAAGGACAGTGCAGGAATTATTGTAAATGTCTAAGCTGATTAAAGGAAATACTGAGGAGTTCCATCTAGGCACCCCCATTGCTTACTTGGTTCTTCTGTGAGTCTCTGTAACAAACAGTTTTTGGTCAGTGTATGGAGTTTCATGTCAAAGGCCTCTTAGGCCTGAAGCCAAAGGTGCTGCTGATATTCATAATAACACACTTCATGATCCTATTATTGCAATCTTTGTACTAACAGAACTGAAAGTATCTATGGCCTGGTCTTTCTGGCCATATATGAAGGTCTGATTGGGCACTGTTTCTATTCCAAAAAGCCTTGTGTAGACAAAGAAAACCACTACTGCAACCTCCCCATCTTTTAAAGCATAAATGATGTAAATTGTTTCTTTGCTGAAGCTTTTCTCATGTAAGTTTCCTCGAAGAAAAATGCATAATCTATGTCCAAAATGGAGTTAGATTCTATTTCTCTTCTAATTTCTAGACCTGACTGGAGACTTCATTTGCCATCTGGCTGATTTGTGAAAATCCCCCCAGAAATTGGAGTTACGACCTGGAAAGAAATACGACCCGTGATATGTCCATGCATGTGAGAGAGCCATTCTGCTCCCTGCCAACCCTCTCTGTTCCAGAGTTGGTGCAACGCTAGAGATCAGACAGTACAACATCAACAGGACTCTATGGTCCCAATATGACTATGAGAGCATAAAGTACCTTTCAACTCCTAAATATTTTTCAATAGAGCAACTTGGGGCAATGTGAATCTACAGTATGACCATAAATGGCTAATGATTAAAGTCCCATTACAAGCAAATCACTGAAAAACAATGAGGAGATTAATGAATTCTTATCCAGGCAACATATGTTCTTCACTATAGATATATAAAAATGTTCTAGGTTTATAAATTTCTAATTTTTTGCAATATTCCAAGCAGCTCAAATTAATTTGTGGCATTTGTTGCCTTTTAAGACACATTCCATCTTTCAATTCATAAAATAAATGTAATTTTTTTCTCTTGAAATTTAACTTATACTGATAATTATATGCCAACCACGTAGAGGGAACCCATTTCATCCACATTATGGGCAAAGGAAATTAAGTTGATGTTTATATCTTTCCAAAGTCTCACTTACCCTACTTTCCACACAATTTCTTTCATGTCCTGGTCTATGTTAGACAATAATTCCTCCATTTTTAACTTGCCAAAGAAAACTGTGACTCCAAGACTGGAAATGCCTGGTATAAGGTTTACTCATGGTTCCCACTTTCCTCTGAAATTTTCCAATTTACTCCCTATACCTATTGATGATGATGATGATGATATATTTTATTTTATTCACTCAAATGTCTTTCAATTGCCTTGCACTATAATGCTTTTAAAGTACTGTCATGTTTATTATCTCATTTAATTCTCACATCAACTCTGGAATAGGCAGGGCAATACTACTATATTTATTTTTACAAACAGCATAAGAGAGATTAAATTATAATTTTATAAAATTATAGAATTATTAAGGATTGGTACTCAAAATAGTTCTCAGACTTCCTTACCCCAGCACACCACGTTTTCCATGATGTCCTAGGTGGGAAAAACTTGAGTTTTGCTATTGCGTATACCTCGGCTGGAACTTTCTCTCCACTCTTCCCTAGCTAGGGAAATGTGATTTTAGATAAACTCCTTAAAACTCTTCTTGAGCTTCAGTTTCCTCATCAGCAAAATGGAAATAATAAACAACATATATAAAACACTCGGCACAGGTCCCCACATGCCCTAAGTTTGTAATAAGTTGTTGTTGTGCGGGTCCTACTGCGTGCATAGCAGATGCTCCATAAATGCAAGTTTCTCCTTTTCCAGCCAAATGACATCATGGCTTATTACAAAGGACACGGTCACTAAATGAGAGGATTGATGGAGTAAAAAAATACAAATTAAGTTGAACAATTACTGATAGTAGTTAATATTTATTTAGCTCCTACTATGTGTCACACGCAGTCTGCTCTGGAGTCAATCTCATGGTCCTTTATATGTAAAGCTAGGTGCTATTAGTATCTGCAGCATATACATAAAGAACTGAGCCACTAATAGGTTAAGTAACTTCCCAAAATTACACAACGAAGAGTAACAGAGCTGGGATCTGAACGAGTAAATCGGGTTCCAGCGTCCTCCAGCTATAGGTCAATCACAATATCAATGCTATATCCAAATTATTACAGAAAGTACTAGTAGTAACCTTGAGGAAAACTCTAAGGATATACTGGGTGGAACACAGTGGGTCCAAATGGGCCGTGATCCACCAGTGGGTGCGGGACAGGCAGCAGGCATGGAGAGTGGGGAGTGTGCCAGTTCTGACATAAGAAACAAGAACATGATGGTGCAGTATTAAGAGGTTGCTTCTCCCCTTGGCTTCCTCGTAGCCATCACCCAAATCAACTATTACCCAACTCACCTACTCTACAGCCATTTTCAACACTCTTCTTCCTTTTTGCCTCCTATTACCAAGTATTTAAAAGCCAGGCATTCATTTTCCAAACTCCCTTATATAGCTAAGGGTTGCTGTATAATCTAATTCTTGCCAGCAAGATGGAAAGAGATGATTGCCAACACCTTCATGAGCATTGTGAAAATATTTTCCTCTCTGAAAAGAGAGGCAGATAAGAAGAACATATCCCTCCATCCCAGCTCCCCCACTCTACCCATCACCATCCTTGCTTTCTTCTTTGGATACTGACATGTGAAGGGAAGATGCTTAGGGTCTGGCAGCCATTATGTAATCATGAAGGGAGTCATCTGCAACATGACAAAAAGGACATAGAGGAGAATGAAAGGACCCTGGGTCTCCTGGGGCCTTGTTGAGCTACCAGACTTACCCTGATACTGCCCACAGCCAGCCCTCCTTGGTGTAAACAATAGGTGGCTTCACGGTTGCATCTACTGTGAATTAAGTAGTCTTCTCCTTGTGGTCCAAGGCATCCTAAAACCAATACAACAGCAATAACTTTTTATATACTCTGCCCTTTTGGGCAATGTAGATACAGCCTAGAACAAGAAAGTCACTGAATCTCTGAGTGACATTTCTGTAAAGCTACAGAAGCAAAAAACACAGGTCTTAAAAGACTTAGTTTTTATTTGTAAGAGCCAAATGGCCAGATTCTTGGGAAAATTCCTGATGGACTTGGCGCCTAAAGTTTATACAGTGAGGCAGGAGGAGGAGAATTCTACTTGAATTCTACTTCTAGAATTCTACTTCTCCCTGTGCACAAAGAAAATAAGAATATTTTTTAGAGAGGATTGGTAATGGAGAGCAAGACAATAGATGCTAATGTTGAGTTCTGCTCCCTGGCTGCCCTTTCCTGCAGGTTTGACTCAGTGGTAGGGAGTTGAATAAAACAGGCTTGGGGATCTGAATGCAGAAAGGGCTTGTACCACACGCTTCCTGCCTGGAACTCAGAGAGGAGACAGCTTTGCGGAGAGCCTTGCACTAACACAGGCAGACGGCTGTGGATACATAACAGCGGCATAGCATAGCATAGCAAAACCAACCCATCTCGGGCCTTGGAAGAGATTTCAAGAAGTTCCCAAGCTTCCCCCAAAGGGGGCTAGAGAACAACTGAGAATTAAGAGCCAGTGTGCATCAGGATTCACATGCCCATAACAGAGCCTCAGAAAGTGATTATGCCTGAGAGATGGGGGAGAAATGAGTAGAAGGAGAATCATTCAGGCAGACTGAATTTTAAAATGAATTACCCTGAAATGGGAAGCTATAGGTTTTATTCCACTGCAGAGCAAAAGTGACGTTTCATGAACTATGTAAATTTCTCTTACGAAGAAAGTTTTGTTTTGCCCATCTGAGTTGATACTGTAAAATTTAAAGTTGCTGCAGACAATGTGACATCCCTGGAGTGTAAGATATTAGGATGCACTTCTCTGAACTAACAAAGGCTTTCCAAAAAGACTGTCAGTGGCAGGCTACCTGCCCTGTTACCATCACATCTGACTCTTTATTTGTCTAAGCCAAAAGATGTTATCAATTCATACTGTCATCTGACCTAAGAGAAAGGACCCAAGTTGAGAATCTCCAGGTTCAGAAATCCCACATGCTAAGAAGTTTTAAGCATATTTCACAACCATAAAGAGCAGGCACAAGCCCACCAGATGAAGATGGCTTGATGAGCCTTTGCAGCAGTCACCATACAGCACTTCCATGCTCAGTCATAGACCTGTACAAAGGAAGCCACATCACTGCGCTGGATTTGCTTCTGATACCAAGTTCCTGGAGGTTGCTGACCTGTCATGAGTAATGTTTCACTGCTGGCAGATAGGCTTTTTAGCTCACTGTGGGTGACTTTTCATGTCATCTAAAGCTCTGAAAGGCCCAGAAAGAGGAATGTTCAAATTAGGAACCAAGTCAGAAATAATGAAAGGGAGTGTAGAGCAGCTGTGGGCACTCTCCTTCACTCCTCCTATCACCAAGTATGCTTTTCTTATTCTATGTCTGGGGCCCTGGGTCTGGCCCAATGGCCGCAGACCACCACCTTCAGGCACAGGAGCCAAATACACAGTGGAATATATTTGGCATTGGAGTCGATAGAGAACAAAGGACAATGACAACTTGAACAGCTCACGTCCTGTTGCCCCAGCTTCTGCCTCACTGTGAGTTCATGGTCAATCATGGTCTCTCCTGGAGTAGTTGTTCTGGAGAGCATCCCAACAAAGACGGTGTAGGCAGTTTCCCCAAACCGAATTCATAGATCAGAAGCCAAGATGGAGAGAGAACAAGGTCAGCAAATGGATGAGAAGTTGGAGGACCTCAGGCTAAGAAGGAGCAAGTATGAAAGTGTAGGGGAAAGGTCTGGAGTATGAGGGTGCAGGTGTGAGACAGAGTTGGAAAGTGCCACTGAATAAGCACAGCAAGGAAGCAGGGAGGCAGTAAGGAATGCTTAAGGACTATTTCAGATTTTCTTCCTCAATCCCCACCCCAATCAGACACACACAGGCATTGGTATTATTGCCTTCTGAATCTCTGGGATGACACATCAACCATATCATTAGCCCGGAGGATAGGGTCTTTGAAACTAGCACAATAGCTCTGAATTTCAGCCAAACAGTTAATCAGAAGGTGACCTAATACATAAAGAACAGGGATCTATTGCTTTTGTAGACTCCTTATTCCTTGGGCAAGACGTAATTCTAACTTGCTATTACTCCCTTCTCTGATTTTACACTAACCAGGGGTGTAACAACCATCTCAAATTTCCAAAGCTGTCCCTTATCACACCAATAGCTGAATTTGAAAAATTGGGGCAGCGATTTGATCTCCTTCTCATAAGGCCCAGTGAACATGTTGCCAAGGGACATTTTGAGTGTTGGTTCTCTAATCCAGCAGAAACTTCGTAACTGGTTGAAGTTACTGAAATCAGAAACTGTACATCTTTTGTCACCCTACTTTCAGAGTACTAATCTGTATTCTCTTTCTTTGATGCATTCTATAGATCAAATGGCAGACACATTCTCTGCAATAATGACAAAAGGGGCATTCTTGGGGAGGCCCAGTTTGTCTACTGAGTTAGAGGGAACCCCTCCTTCAGCTGACATACACAGAGTACCTGATACAATCAGCATGCATTAGGTTTACAGCGATAAATCTTCTCTTACTTAAGTGACAGGACATTGGACTTTTAAGTTTGTTTTCAGCAAATGGATCTTAATATGAATATTTCTAAGATTCTTTACAGCACTATAATTTAAAAGAGTTTAGTGTGCAATATGGAGCATGATGTTCTGATTCCAATAGCAGTTTGGTCATAAATGAGAGAAGGGAGAAATAAAAGGCTGGTCTTTCAGATAAGAGAAAATAATTGGCTGAAAAGATTTTATATTTGAGACTGATTATGAAAGTGGAAATTGAAATCATTGACATGAACTGAGGACTTTGGCAGACCTTTACTCTGGAACTGAAATTACCCAGCTGTGCCTCGCATCATGCCCTGTGAAGTCAGGGGTGGTGATATAAACCTCCCCTCTCTTATTACACAGTAACTCAGCCTGCAATGGACATCTCAGCCTTCCCCAAGATACTCCACATCCCTCCAGTACCTGACTTTGCCACCTTGCTATCTATGGATCAGGGCAGCCATGGTCCAATGAATATGTTGTCAAGTAAAGTACAAAGATAATAGCTCAAAAAATTTCTACTATATATAACTGAATTTAAGTCACAGTAGACTATGCATGAAAACAGTGCACAAATTACCAAAGACTTAACTAATTAAAGTTCCCAAGAAAATATCCTAGTGCAGTGATTCTCAAATTTGTGGTATATGTCAGAATCACCTGGGGAATATGGTAAAAATACAGAAACCCAAGCCCTTACCTATTCCCTGAGCCCGAGCCTCTATTCTTTATTACCTCTCCAGGTGATTCTGAAACACATTTAAGTTTGAGAACCACTGACACAGTGCTATGGAAATTAAGTAGAATAAGGATGGGCTGTAGGTAAGATGGCAACATTTTCTGTCACTCTTCCCACTGCATGTAGGAGTATTTTGAGAAGTGGTTTAGCTGGATGGGAAAGCAAGTGTCCCTTTCCACTCTTTTTCACTGAGCAGGCAGAGTTTTAACTGCAGAGCCTTCTTCCTCTGACTTGAGGGAATGCTCCTTACCCATACACGCATTACAAATCTGAGGTTATGTGGCCATGCAATCACACCACAAGAGAGACAAGGACCTATTTACTTGCCAATTAGACATGTAGGGACATGCTGTTTACCCCAGACATGCAGACAGGCTGCAGGGGCTGTGCCTCTGTTTCACTCAGTACTTCTTAACCATGGCTACACATCAGCATCACCAGAAGAATGTTTCAAATGCCCTAATGCCCAAGCTGTACCCCAGACTATTTACAGCAAAACCAGGAGGTGGAACACAGTTATGGATGGTTTATAAAACTCCCCAAGTGATTCAGAGTCTGACTCAAATCGAAAAACATTGTCTCAAATTCTCACACATGAGACAGATTCTCCCTGGATTAAGAAAGTAATCTTGTAACTTGAAGGATACACCTTCTATTGGATACTCTCATAATTTAATATCACATTGAAGTAGCTTAAAATATGAGCAAATGTGCAGGAAAAAGTCCTAGAGATATGATTGTCCATATTCTTGCATCTTTCCTACAGACCTCAGTCTACATGCAAATGCTAACATAACTAATCCATCTCTTTTCAGGAAGAAAACACCCACCACACCATGATATGGAAATAACAAGGTGTATAGACCTGATTCCTTTCTAAGATGAATACAGAGATAAATGAAAACAACACATATGGAATTCAGAATTTATAAAGAAGTCTTACAACTCAATAAAAGTACAAATAACCCAGTTTTTTCAATGGAAAAAAGATTTGAATAGACATTTCACCAAAGAAGATATACAAATGACTAATAAGCACAGATAGCAATGCTCAGCATTATTAGCCATTAGGAAATGCAAATCAAAACCACATGAGATAACATTTAGTCCTCACTAGAAGGGCTATAATTTTAAAAAATGCAATAAAAGTGATGTCAAGGATGTAGAAAACTCTATCCAAGAGAGATGAAACATGTCCATGCAAAGATTTGCAAGTGAATGTTTATTATTCATAATACTGCAAAAGTGGAAACAGTCCAAATCGTGTACTTTGCATTGAAGCTCAGGGCTTCTCTATCACAGGGGTACACAGCACATGGCAGAATACTGCTAGTGTACACAGAGGGAATATTTAGGCCATTCTGGCCAGAGGGAAATACTCCACCTGGAAACCTAAGTTACAGTTAGCAGACAAAAAGTGGCCTCGGGCCTGGAATAAATTTGTAAGGCCGTCAGACCTCGAAGATTGCAGTCCTTGGGCAATTCCTGAAGCTGTGCTGGCTTGGAGCCAGGGGGCTGAGGGTGCACATGACCCAGTGACACACCAGTGGTGGCAGCCAAGCCAGTGACTATGTCACCCCTTCCCTCACTCTAGGCAATGCAGCTCAGGGAAGGTCTTCTTCCATTTGGAGAAAGAAAGAGAAGAATTTAGAGGGCTTTGTTTTGCAACTTGGGTACCAGCTCAGCCACAGTAAAACAAAGTACCAAGCAGACTCCTGAAGCCTCCAATTCCAGCCTTAATTCCCAGATAATATTTCTAGACCTACTCTGGGCCAGAAAGAAACATGCTGCCCTGAAAGGAAAGACCCAGTCCTAACAGGATTCATTGCCTGCTGACTAAAGAGCCCTCAGGCTTGGAATAAACATCAGAGATAGCCATCCAACTGTCACCACTGGCTTTCAGTGAGATTGGGCTGGCTTCAGGTGTGACCTTGCACAGTCCTACCTGCAGTGGTCATAAGCAGGGGGCCACATCACTCTTCCCCCAACTCCAGTAGCTCAGCACAGAGAGTGAGGGACTTTGCCTGATAATACAGGCAATTCTCCCATATCTTAGCCAACTCTGCTAAGGCAGTACCACTAGGAGTCTGCAAGAGTCACAGCACTACCAGGCTTGGGGCAACCCCAGTGCTGATATGGCTTTAGTGACCAAAGACTTAGATTAAAACACTCAATTTCCTTTGAATATCTGGAAAAGCTTCTTAAGAAGGACAGGTTCAAATGAGCCCAGACTGTGATGATTTAAATAAATACCTAACTCTTTAATGCCCAGACATTGACAAATATCTCTAAGCGTCAAGAACATCCAGGAAAACATAACCTTACCAAATGAACTAAATAAAGTACCAGCGTCCAATTCTGGAGTGATGGAGATTGGTGACTTTTCAGACAAAGATTCAAAATAGCTGTTCTGGAGAAGCTCAATGAACTTCAAAACAACACAGAGAAGGAATTCAGAAGCCTATCAGAGAAATTTTACAGAGATTGAAACTTTTAAAAAATCAAGTAGAAATTCTGGAGCAAAAAAATTCTCTGAGAAATGCATCATAGTCTCTCAATAGCAGAATTGACCAAGCAGAAGAAAGAATTAGTGAGCTTGAAGATAGTCTATTTGAAAATACAGTCAGAAGAGAAAAAAGAAAAAATAATAAAAAAGAATGAAGGTCTAGAAAATAACCTCAAAAGGGCAAATCTAAGAGTTATTGGCCTTAAAGAGGAGATAGAGAGAGACATTGGGGTAGGAAGTGTATTCAAAGAAATAATATCAGAGAACTTTCCAAACCTAGAGAAAGGTATTCAGGCACAATAAGGTCATAGAGCACCAAGCAGATTTAACTGAAACAAGATTTTCACACAGCATTTAATAATCAAGCTCCCAAAAGTCACAGATGAAGAAAAGGTACTAAGGCAAGTAAGAAAAAAAGAAAATAATAACATATGAAGGAGCTCCAACACAGCTGGCAACAGACTTCTAAGTGGAAACCTTAACAGGCTAGGAGAGAGAAGCTTAACATATTCAGCATGCTGAAGGACAATTACCTTAACCCCAGAATATTATATCATGCAAAAAGATCATTCAAACATGAAGGAGAAATAAATAATTTCCCAGACAAAGAAAAGCTGAGGGATTTTATCAATAAACAAAAACAGAATAGCCAAAGCCATCCTGAGCAAAAAGATCAAACTGGAGAAATCACAATACCTGACTTCATATTACACTACAGAGCTTTAGTTACCAAAATAGCAAGGTAATGGCATAGAATCAGACCCATAGACCAATGGAACAGAATAGAGAACCCAGAAATAAATCCATACATCTACAGTGAACTTATCTTTAACAAAGTTACCAAGAACATACAGTGGGAAAAGGATAGTGTCTTCAATAAATGGTGCCAGGAAACTGGATATCCATATGCAGAAGAATAAAACTAGACCCTTATTTCTCATCACATAAAAAATTCAAATCGAAATAGATTAAAGACTTAATTCTAAGACCTGAAACTATGCAACACTGTGAAATTC
>CAUYRT010042079.1:0-32255 GCA_963574885.1 Lepilemur ruficaudatus
CCCACCCACCACTACCCCCCCCCCCCCCCCGCCCACCCACACACCCCCACTCCGACACACACACACACACACTCTCACACTCACTCACACACTCACACTCACACTCTCACACTCACACTCACACTCACACTCTCACACTCACACTCACACACTCACTCACACTCACACTCACACACTCACACTCACACTCTCACACTCACACACTCACACTCACACTCTCACACTCACACTCACACTCACTCACACACTCACACTCACACTCACACTCACACACTCACACACACACTCACACACACACACTCACACTCACACACACTCACACACACACACAGAGTGTTACATGTTTAAATGATAAGGTTTCATTACGAGCCATAAGGATTTAAAAAGGCCAGGCCAGTCCCTGTAGACAACTTTAACCACTCCACACTACTGGGTTCAAGGTCACTGTTCTGTTAAGAGTAAGATGCAAGCGTACAGCAGAGGGGAGGACGGAGGACTGGCTCCCAACCTGGCTGTCCCGGTCACCGACAGGATTGAAGGGGAAGGAGGTGGGTTCTACAGTAAACGTGCTTAGCGGGTGTCCAGGGACAGAGGCTGGAAAGGGAAGACATTCAGGGGGGACCCTTGCAGTGGCACACACAGACCACGAATGCTGAGGCCTGTCGGAGGCAATGACAAGGACAAATTGTAATTCTCAGCGCTTTGAGGATGTAACCCTACAGTGTAAACACACATTCCTTGTGATTTTTAATACAATTCTGGTTTAAATGTGAGTGTGCTAGCACTTTATAAAAAAAAAAAAAAATCTCGAAATTGTATCAAGCCCGTGAACATTTTCCGTTACGAAGTGCTGGGCGTTTGCGAGAGCAGGGCAACACCCGGACAGCACTAGCTGACCCCCCGACGGCACGATGACACTTTGGGGATGCAGTCTTTTGTTTGTCTTACCATGTGGGTACCAAGACATAAATATCTTTCTCTGTCAAAAAATTATGTAACCAAAATTATCCTATCGCTGCTTGAATTAAGAAGAAGCCAAAAAGCTTGTTGAGTGACTGCAGCCGGCAAGGCCCAGAGTCGCAGGCTGCAGGGGACGCGAAGAAGAAAACAGAACACAGCCCTGGATGTTGTGCGCAGAGAACATAATGAAGGAGACCAGGACGCCAGTGGGACGTTATTAATAAGGGAGAAACAAGGCAGTCCCTGTTGGAAGGAGCACAGGCCAGTCCCAGGGAAAACAGGGAGACAGCTGATGGGTCCGGCGACTTCTGACCTTGGCTTTGGAGCACGGTAGGTCAGGGCATGTCAGGGAAGACTGACTGCCGGGGCTGGCCCTGCCATGGGTGTGAGGGAAGCGAATGGCAGGGAGGAAGGAAACCTGGAGACCGGTCGGGAGTCTCTGGAAATGCTCCAGGTGGGGGCTGATAGGTGCCGTGGAGATGGAAGCGGAGAGGATGGTTTAAGGGCTATTTTGGAGTAGAATCAATAAAACTTGGCAAATGCAAAGACCAAAATGAGTCAAAAACGATTCAAAACGTGGTAGCCTGGGTGACAGGGAGCTGGTGACGGTTCTATCTTACGCAACGCTGTCTTCACCCTAAGGACCGTAGAGTAGGTGATACGGCTTAATAAATATTTGTTAAAGGGGAAGCAGTTTGGGAGTAAGCCCATCGGATTTGGTTTAGGATATGCGTTTGAAAATCAGGATGCTGCCGTAGTGCCCAGTAGGCGTAGCAAATGCGGATCCAACCAGGTCTGGGGGCTCGGTCAGTGCACAGAAGGAGCAGGGAGGAAGTGAGGGACAGATACCAGGGGACATTCCTACTGAAACCAGAGGAGTTATCAAAGCTCCAAGCAAGAGCAGGCAGTGAGGTTCAAAGGGGGCCCAGGAAGCCGCGTCGCAGATTGTAAGGGGGGAAACATGTTTTAGCAGGGAGATTACCTATCAAGGCTTCAGGCGGCCTTGGATGATGCCTCAAAGGAAGCCGGTGAATTTCACAATCAGGGCACTGGTCCTAACCAAAGGGCTGGAAGGTGCACCAGTTGGCACATGTAGCCAAATTTAAGATCTATAGCTCTTCACTCCCTAATTCCACCCTGGGATATTATTCATATCTAACAGCACGAGTTGTGGGAAAGGGTTAAGATTAGGATACCAGGAAATACAGCGCTGCATTGCTCATGTTCATGCTCCACAGCCAGGCTGGGTTAGGCGCATATTTGCACAACAATTAAAAATTAAATATGATACAACCATTAAAATGATACCTGTGAGTGTAATTGTTAGTGAATAAGGACGTGCATTACACATCGTACAGCGAAAAAGGCACATAATAAAACTGTATGTATAATGTCCTTCCCTTTTTGTTAACATAAATGGGAAAAATCAATGTTCTGCTCTGTCTAGGGTGCACAGTGGGTTAGACATAAGCACTGCCTGCGTTTCAGTCCCACCTCTACTACATGCGGAGGGGCCTGACCTCCAGGATGGTACGTGCCTCCTTCTGCCTCAGTTTCTTCCCCTGTAAAGTAAGAGGATAATAACTGTACTAACGCACAGAGCTGCTGTACGGATCGAGTGAGCGGGGAGGGCAAATCGCCTGACAGAGTAACCGCACGTAGGGAGCCCTGCCTGTGTGTTTGCTATTAACAGAGCAGAGCATTTTTAACTTAATTTCTTTTTACTGACTTTATATTTTCTTATTTTTCTAAAATAAAAAATAGACGTATGTTAATTTTTTACATAAAAGTATAATTATTGTTGACATTGAAGAAAATAATTTTTGGCATAAGGGCTAGAGGTGACCTTTCCCAGGGTCAGTGTCATTCAGATCGGTACCTGTCCTGGGCTTTTGGGGAGTGCTGGGGGGTGTCGGACACCTGACCATTCTGAGACACGGATTTGAGAATGTCTGCTGTGGAATTTACCGCTTCTAAGTTTCCCTGAATCATGCATAATTATTAGCAATTAAATTTTAGGTACTCTGCTTCATTCTTATTGAGATCTATTTATTTAAAAAGAAATAAATATGATTTTTAAAAGCGTGGAGGCCTTTCTCATTTGGTTTCAGGTTCTGGTTTGAAAAGAGAGTATAATCTGGAATGATTTTATTAATTAGGGTTGGTTTTTAAGCTATTTCTTAGTCTCATTAAAGTTTTTTTTTCCCCTCAAAAAAAGTGGTGTTATCCTTATTTCAAATTCAGGGTAACCCTGCTGGTTTTCTGATTCAATAGCATATGCAGTGCGTAGCAAAATGCGTACGCACAGAAATGCATTTAGAAATGGCCGTGTGGTTTGCAGCCGTCCATGCAGCGTGTCCAGCTGCTGCTTCCTGAGGATTTAGACCGGAAGGTACTTCAGGTGCTCCCTGTGGCCGTTGTGCGAGGTATCCAAGAATCAGTGATATCAATACTGAGCTGTCAAGAGGAGAAGAATGCAGTCAGGGAGAATTTTCTCTGTGGAAACATTTCAGAATCTAGATATAACACATTCACTTTTTCTGGGTGCTTCCGTGGCACCCTCGGGTGGCATTCCCCACGTCATAAACTTACCCGTCGTCTGTCTTCCCTGCGGAACTTCAAGCGAACAACAAAAGCAAAGGCGTTGTCTTACGTTGTGTGACTTTATCACAGTGTGACCTCACACACAAGAAGCATTCGATCAGCATTTGCCACACGACACTAAGCTCCTGAGGCCTTTCCCGTGGGGTGCTTCAAAGCATGGCAGGGTGCCCGTGGAGTGGCTGTGGGGACAGTGTTACTTGCTCCCACACGCTGGGGACACCATTCCATCAACAGCTCTCGGGACCTGCCTGACAATCCGAGGCTGGGAGCCCACTGCCCCAGGAGACAGTAGCCAATCTTGCCAGAAAGCCACGTACTTTGTATAATGTCACATTTGAACGAAATTGGGGGAAACTAAAGAGAAAAAAAGGCGAAAAGACAAATTTGTTTTTGCATTTTCCTTCTCATATTCCTTGGTTCTTGGTACCTCTTTCAGAATCCAGTGGGAGAAGCCCACTAAAACAGTCTCATGTATGATCAAAAGCAAAATAATTCGTGGGTAGAAAAGCTTTCAGTTTGAGTAGAAAGCAAAGCTGGTCGCCAAAGGTCACTGTTTCAGCTTTTCATCGGTGCCATTTATTTAATCCTTCGGCGCTGACTTTATTTTATCATTTTCAGTACCTATTTAAGTAATTTAGCCCGCTCAATTATTCTTTAACAAATTTTCATCGATGACCTCCCTCCAGTGTGGTGCGTGGGTTGCTTGCTATTAGCTTAATGTCATACAATTAATACCTTCTCGGTCCCCTTCTTCACTCAACAGGCAGTACTGGTAAGGCCAACCCATCTTTTAAAGGTAAACCTTGTCCCAGTTAAACACAAGAATGAAATCACTATAGATCTATTATTTCTCGGAACAGAATATTTCCATTTGCATAAAATAATTTTCCTTTGACAAGGTGCCAGGAAGAAACACCTCATGCCCATTCTTCACCGTGCTCTTTCCATGGCATTAAGAACCGAAGAAATTACCGCGGTGGCCTCAGAACTATTATTCTCTCCCCTTGCCTCCCCCAGCCCTTCCTGATTTACAGTATCGTGACTCTTGGAGAGCGTCGTCACTGAAATGCCCCGGAAAATGGACAAAAGGGGATCTCCTACATGATGTAATTTCACACTAAGGAGACTGGGTCACAGGTTGTAACGTTAAGGTCAGATGCAGAGACTGTAACCCTTAAGTTGGTTGAGAAATAATGGCTGGAGTCAAAATTTAAATAAAATTTAAATCTGAACAAGTCAAATGATCTACAAGCCTTAGGGACAAGTGGTCTAGCAGAACCGATATCATGCTGAAATACCAAGAAAAAACCAGTTGCTACTCCCAGGGGCACACTGTAACATCAGCGATGATGCAGCCGGTTGAAGAGTGAACGCCTTTCTTTAAAATATAGGCAGGCAAGGTAATTTGTCTAAATGTGAGAGTCTTGATTCACAGAGAAATGGGAGAGTTGAACATTTAGAAGTAAAGACACTGTCTATCAACAGACAGGTGTGATGATGGTTAATTTGACATGTCACAGTGCCCAGATACTTGGTCAAGCATTATTCTGTTGAGGGCGTTTCTGGAAGAGATTCACCCTTGAGTCTGTAGACTGAGTAAAGCAGAGTGCCCTCCCCAGGGTGGTGTCGCCCAAGCCCATGGAGGCCTGCGTAGAACAGCAGGCAGAGTGACAGACCTCCAAGCCGGGACAACTGTCCTACACTCAGACTGGTTGACACCATCGGTTCTCCCGGGTCTCCGGCTTGCAGCTGGCAGGTCGGGGAACTTCTCAGCCTCAATGATAACATGAGCCAATTCCATTTTACCGATCTGTGTGTATGCTATCGGCTCTGTTTCTCTGGAGGACTCTGACTTATACATCAGTCCTAATAGCTTAATGAAAAAATGTAAAAAATTACAAGAGGAGATCGTTGGCTTGTGTGTCTCTCAGTTATGGAGCAGGTAGTTCTCAATTTACAAAGAGGGTTGGGAGGACATGTCAGTGCAGATGATCTTGAAATTCTAGTCCCCTTATTTATCCTTCATCAGCCATGCAAACTTAACAGCCGCAGAGTTTGCGTGTGTAAAACAGGAGCTGTGTCAGCTTCCAAGGACTGCTGCAGCAAAGTACCCCAGCTGGGCGCCTGCACCGACAGGAACGCGTTCTCTCCCAGTTCCGGAGGCGGAAGTCTGAGGTCTGGGTGTCAGCAGGTGCTTTCCCTCTGTGGGCTCCGAGGGTGAATCTGTCCACGCCGCTCTCCCGGCTCCTGCTGGTGGCCAGCATCCTGGGTGTCCCTCCATAGTCACAGACCAGCTTTCCTCTGTGTCTCTGCTCCTCCTCTTTATAAGTTACCATGGCGATCTTCATTCTATAGGGACGATAATCAGATGAGCCTTGCTCCATGCAGGTCACTTATCACAGAAGCCTTTTGTGACAATAAAATATCCCCTCTTGCCCCGACCTTCTCTCCTTAACCTGCTTGTTCTTCTCCCTACCAGCACTTGTCACCCCATTGACATGTTGGACATTAGGCGTCGTCTGTGGGTTTTCTCCCCACAGCCAATTGTAATCTCCCTGAGACCAGGGATTTCCATCTGTCTGGCTCACTGCTATATACCTAGCACCTAGGAGAGGATGAATAAATCACTGAACAAATAAAAAAATGAAAGGATAGACAGGGAAGCGGAGAAGCTGTATAAACCGCCTGGTGCCTGAGGGATCCAGGGTTTGAATCCAGGTTTCTCTGACGTCCGAGCCAGGTTCCCTCACCAGTCCTGTCACTCCGCATTAAAGCCCGGCCGTCGCCCAAGGCCACCCCCTCCCACAGCTTCAGAACTGGGAACATGACAGAGTTTCCCCAGGAACCCGCATGGCCTTAGGATTGGGCTTTTTCTTCTCTTTAATCACCTATGACCCCCAAATATTGCTGTAAATAAAACTATCACTTTTCTAGGACCAACATTTCTGGGGGAAAAATAGGCTTCTTGTCTGTGACACCTGACATCTTTGTCCAAATGGTTTGTGAAATGTCCGAAGCCATAAATACACTCTACTGTCAGAGCTGGAAATTATCTGAGAAGTTATTTTCATCCAAATCCTCATTTAGCTGATATATATGCATGGTCCCTCCCCCTCGCTAGTGAAAACACAGATGAACATTTTATGTATGCTTTCGTGTTTTCTTTGTCTCAGAGTCATAGGATTTTTTTTGTCTTAAAAAATTAGGAAAATCCTCTGCATTAGAGATCATTCTACGTTTCTTTTGTATTTCCGGTATCAGTTATTAAAATAAACTGCTAAATTATTTCTTAGTCACTTATTGTTCAGAAAAATCAATATTAGGTGCTTGATTTCTTTTCATTGCTTTCTGGTTCAGGAAATAGGGAACTCTGTGACTTTTTTACTGACCAATTTTTGTTTGTTTGTTTTGCAAATACAGTATTAGGAACAATTTTGCGTAAATAGCTTTTACTGGGGAAAGAGCCTGCTTTAGTGAGTGTGATGGGCAAGAAACCAGCAACTCTGCAGGCAAAGCTTGGAGACGGGGACCAGGCCTACAGTTGTGTAGGGTTTCTAGAAACTGGTTGAAAAACGTCTCCTACAAGAGAAGAATCGGAGTCAGTGCGCGATGGTTATTTGGGGCCCATTTCTCCTCTCCTGAGTAGCATCTTACACAGAGGTGGGCGCATCCGACATTTAACGCTGCTCCATTCACTGCGTTGCGCTTAGGGGCGGATGAAGAAAACCTTAGCAACAGACGTTCACAGCGCAGTAGGTGCCTGCCAGTGTGCTCTTGCGCGTGGCTCTTTGGAGTCCTGCATTTTGTCCCACAAAACCCCTCCTGCTGCCTGAGGGATAAGAGCGAGCAAAGCGACCTGAGAGCAGAATGGGGGCCTGGACGGCTCCGGGGCGCCACGCTCAGGAGGGGCCGCGGGGAGGGGCTGCCCCGACTCTGGACCGGATCCGATCCGGGCTGGCAGCACAGGCCTGGGAGGGACGGTCAGGCCATGCGGCTTCGCCAAATTTGTGGTTAGAGACATCCAGATTCTCTATTTACTACCTGGAACTCATCATCCCTGCCATCCACGCACGTAGAAAATTAGAGACTCCAACAGAAGGGAGGGCGGGCTATTGGAGACTTAAAAATCTGGCCGGTTTGGCCACATAACCCCGGCAAACCGCGGCCCAGCCATCCCGCGCGTCACGGCGGGAGCGCCAAGGGGACGGTCACCTTCGGCGAGGGCTAGCCAGCTGGGGACATGGCATCTCCTGCGCACCCCTGACCACCCGTGGGGACCGACCCCGCGATTTCCCACGGGAGCAGAGGGGACCGAGGCGACGGGAACGAGGGGCGCCCGGGAACCAGAGGCACAGGAGGTCCTGGGCTCCTGCCTGCCGCCAGGTTACTATGGCAACTGGTTTCCCTGGTTACCTCTGGGGCCGCATCCTCCGGGATCCAGGAGCCTGGGAAGAAACGATTAACAAGGCGGCGGGCTGTCCGCAGCGGGGCGAGCCTCCGAGCACAAGGCCCCCGCCTCCTGGATCCCTCCTGTCGACCCCCTCCCCCCGGGGCTGGGACGACGACCTTGGGCAGCGGAGCCCTGGACCACACCCCCAACTGTACCCGCACCGGAGCTCGACCCTGCACCCTTGTTCTGCCCCACACCTGCACCCAGAACGCAGCTCCACACCCCCAGCTGTGTGCTGTACCCCGAGCTGAGCACTCCGAGCACCCGCGGGAACTGCCCCACACGCTGGGTCCCGGGGCTGGAGCTTTTGCAGGGAGACAAGGGCTCTTTCAGGAATAACTGTTTAGTTGTAAGCGCAGGCCCTAAAATCCCAGGGCTGAGGCTATACTAAAGATGATTTGGAAGGATCTAGATGAAATGGGGCATCATAAAATCTCAGGAAGCCCTGACCCCAGTGAGGCAGTCTAAAATCTGCAACATCGAGGTAAGGAGAAGTACCTGGAAGGTGCCTCTGTGAGCCTTCCTGGTTCCCGGCACCTTCCCTCAGCACGTCTGGGTTTCCTCTTAACACACTTCCCAGGGAGCCAGGGAGCCAGGGAGCCAGCACTCCAAGCCTTGAGAAAGGCCATTTAAAACCATCTTCAAGCTTTGCCGATTTATTTTCTGATATTAAAACAACAACAAAAGAAAAAAAACCCGACTGGCTCGCTTGGTATCATATGTAGGATGCTGTTGACTTAGTTGCCCAGCTGTCTAAACAGAGAAAACAAGTTTCCATCGCAGACGGGGTAGGAGACCGGGGTGGAATGCAACTGCAGATTTCGCTCACCACCCACGTCGCCCATTTGTCTCTGTAGCAGGGGGCCTTCCCTGAACACAGAGCATCTGGGCTTACTGCCGTTTCCTTGGGAGGAAGAGCCTTCCTGCCGCTGTGGCCTATAATGAGGTGCGGCTCGGGAAGCCACTGTCTCGCAGGAGGTCCCTTTTTTTTTTTTTTTGGAAAACTCTTTAAAGTTCTTGGGCAGATTATGAGGACTTTCACCTCATCCCCATCATCTTCCACGCCGCCAATCTCACCCAGGAAGCAGGCTGTGGTCTCGCTGGTTTGGGTGGCCTGAGCCCCCCACGCCTGCTGCCACTGTGGGACACCCACGTCCTGGGCCGGCCTCAGCTCCGCCTGTGACGGCTCTGCACTGCCTGGGGAGCACCACAGGACAGGAACTCGAGGGCTCATTTCAGAGGCGGCAGGGGCACGACAGATAGGAATACTCGTATGCCCTATGGAAAACCAAGAAAGTGACGTGGAATCTGTGCACCTTTTCTTTTTGTAGCCACTGAAGACTTGGGAAGAAGCTCAAATACACTTACGGGCTGAATCCTCTGGTTTAGCCAAGTCAACGGAATGAGCATTAGCCGGCTTCTATATCCAGCTCTGACACCACCCACGCATCCCTTCCACGGAGGTGCAGTGAGTATTAATCAGTTATGTTTATAAAAGGATCGGAGAAAGAAATCATTACTTACAAATGCTAACCATTATTTAGGATTTAGATGATAGTATCACGACAAAATATAAAATAAAAAATACCATGAATTTGCTGCATGCATGCATAATAACCTTCTGGGCGGCGTGTCTGCTGGCACACTGAAAGTGACCTCATTACTGAGCCTTACTTTGGGGTCTTTTGAAAAGACCTGACATGACTGTGTTTAGAAAGTCATTTAAGCCTCCTTGTTACCTAGGGACATTGAAGTACACGGGCTTAGATGGTTTCCATGAAGTTTGCTGTATGAGTATCTTTCAGATGGTTGTATAGGCTATTCAGGATACCAATAAAATAGTGCAGCATTTGACCTTCAAATACCTTACATTTCACATCAGGAAGGTCGGCTTTCTTCACGCTTGTAATATCTTTCATATGCTAAGGCCTCAAGTCAATGAACATTGATTTAGGTAAACTAACCACCGCTCACTTTCATTAACTGCAGAGTTAAGCAAATGGACAGCCCACAAATTTTAAAATTGTTCTCTCTGTGGAAGCTGAGATTTAATATTTTACTAAGTTTCAGGGCCAATTTTTATCGAACAAGGGGTAATAAATAAGTAGGTATTACTATGGAATTTAGTAAAGAGACATTGCTGTAGACTTTATTAAATACAAACAGATCACCCCAAATTGATGTGGGTTTAAAACTTGCAAAGTTCTCCAGTACACTTTCCAATAGAAAGTCATTCCCGCTGACCGTTCCATGAGGTAGGTGGGCAAGCATTAGTATTCGTATCTTATTGATAAAGCACCAAAATATCTGGGAAACTAAGTCACTTGTCAGAGTCACCAGGTCTATCCCCTGCACTCCGAGGCCTACATGTATAAAAGTTAGTGGTTCATTAGAAACAAATTCCTTGAACCAGTTGCAAAGCAAACAGGCAAAAAAATAAAAAGTGAAGAAAGATGAGTCCATCTGCAAACTTGCATGTTTGTACGTAGAAACAATTTTTGGTGCTACATTAAAAGCTTGTTTTGTTGTTTTTAACCACACTCCTGTGCACAAAACAGAGAACCCATCCGTAAAATACCACACGAGTACGAAGCTAAGATGCAGAGGTATCTCCTTCTGTGAAGGCGGAACAGGAAAAAACATTACCCTTGAATCGTAAGTGTGTTGTCCGCCCCCTGCCCCCCGGGAAGCAAAGACAAGTCACAGCGTGCTGGCTGGCGGGGCCGAGGGCCGGCGTGCGCTCCGAGGGCGCGTGACAAGGGACCTCGCCAGCGGAGAGAACGCTGAGCCCTAAACAGACCTGTTGAAAACGAGCGTATCCCCCAAGAGCTCACAGGCCTAATTAAGATTGTTTTAACCTGATCAAAACGTTAATTGCTTTGCACAAACTGAGCAACATATAGACGTCACGTCCTGTGAATGTTTCTTTCCGTCGCCATCCTGGGAAGATAGAAACGAAAACAGCACGTCATTAAGTAGACTACATAGCTCCCTCCTCCCTGTTCTCACGGGCATTAAATCCTGACTGACCATTTCGTTTTTCTTTTTAGTCAACCCGCTAGGATATTATAAAGCCGATTACTAATATTTATTGAGCATCTTCTCTTGTCAGGCACTTTACCTCTGCCCTCTGTTTAATCCGTCAATAAAACTAAAGATGGATTTGAGCATTTGCATTTCACGTGTGTTTCTACTCAGAGAGGCCAGGAATTTGCTCCACGTCACACAGCAGAGAAAGGGTCGGCCTTGAGTCAAATGCATGTCCGTGCGCCTGCAAAGACCCTGCACCCTCCTCTGCCTGTGCTGCCCCCCTGTTAACAAACAAGCCAAACAAGGCGATTCCACTACATCAATCCCCGCCCGGGAAGACGCCGCAGACCTGGCGGGCTCAACTGCGCAGGGAGAGAATTCCACCTGTTTCCACCTAACTTCGCACAGCGGCGCTGGGCTTCATCTCCATTTCTTACCCGCGGGTGTCCGTCCGTGGGAGTGGGATTGCTAATGGATCGCAGACTGCCGACGGAGTCCAGGAGATGCACAGAAAGGTGTGCCCAGAAACCGTTCCTGATACTCTTGTCACGGGTTTAATGACTATGACCCGGGGGACGTCACCCGCCGTAGCCAATGCTGGCAATGTGCCTCGCTCCCGTGCACGCCATCTTCACAGCCCAAAGGGGCACAGGGACTTTTGTCTTGCGTACATATCTGCATGCGTCCCTCTCTTTTCATAAATAAAATGTTCTCGCCATCTTTTTAAGGTCCTTTGAAGGGAATTCTCCTTCCCCCTTGCCTGTGTCCAGGGCCAACTGTGAACTTTGGTGTAACCAGGACTCACACCAGGGCAGCCCCTTCGGCGCCCGGAGGAGGAGCCTCCTCTCCAGAACTCGGCAGTGGAAGGAAGCGGTCTCTTGCCCTCTGGGATCCAGAAACCTCCAGAAACCGCAACTAGCATAGAGTTCCACTCTGCAAGTCACGTATTCAGTGTATGATGCATACAGTGGATATTTGTTGAATTAATAAATAAACAAAAATTCTCTGAGTGACTGAAACAGACATACCCAGAGCCACATGTCAGTTCCACGCACTGTCCTCGTCACCGCGCTGGCACTCACGTGGGCCTCATTCCCTCTTGTTTTACACACAGTTCTAACAAACTTTAACATTTTCCACAACCCATTGTCTGAGGAACAACAGGCTGGAAGGGGAGGATGCACGTTCGTGGGTGAGCGGGCGGCGTCAGTGAGAAGGAGCCTGGAGACACGGCAAGAAGAGGCAGAAAGTGGGAGGAGTGAGCAGCATTCCCCAAGCATCTGGGAAAACAACTCGAGGCCCCCGCTGGTCCCCAGAGGAGGGCGGCACCGCGAGATCCGAGATTAACATCCCCAGCGACGAGCCCGAGCCACGCGTGGGTGCAAGTGGGCTCCCCAACCTTTGTTTTAGGAGGAAGAAAGGGTGTGGTATTTTGGGGAACACGCTCAAAATTTCAAAGTGAATAGAGACTGATGTCTGTATTATTGAAAAGTCACTTACGGGGAGTCCCTCATTACTACACTGTACTTCTCACCGAAAAGACACGACGTGGAATCCGCACTGCTCCGACAGGAGCCAGGTGGGCAGCAGCTCCGCCGTCGCGGCCGTGCTCCCGGGCACCGGTCCTCCGCTCGGCTCGCTGGGACGCAAAGATGCTCCTCACCGGGACTTCAAACGCGCTGCTCACGGTGGTGCTTATTATGTGCCGCAGGCACTTTCTCCAACCCTCAGTATAAGTTATGTCTGTGGTAAAAAAGGATCATTTCCCTCTCACACAAAAATAATAGAAGGAAGCATAAAATTAGTATTTATGTTTGGTAAAGCCTGAATCATTTATTCACAGTCACTCTTTGTCTAACGGTGACACTGAAAATAACACTAATCACAGCTAGTATTTTTCCATCTTTCTGTGCTTGACATTGTTGCACCAAGCATTTACACACATTATCTTAATTAAAACTGACTACAGTAGGTGTTTCGGATGATTATTATCCCCATTTTACAGACGAGGAAACTGAGGCCCAGAGACCATGTAATTTGTCCTAAGTCACACATCTAGCGGGGAGTCCAGCCAGGACGAGTTGAGTATGTTGTCCTTCATGGTCCCTTAGCTGACAACGATGAGCACTTGCCCAGAGCCTGACAGTTACCCTCGAGCCTGTGTCTTAGGCACATGGCCCTGGTCAGAGTCCCCAAGGTCTGACCCCCTTAACCTCTGCAAGACGTGCTCAGTTGACCACCCCTGGGTGGAGGGGTTTCCTCTAAATTTTAAACTACTTCTCAGTTTGGATCAGATTAGTATTGTTTTAATTTCAACGCTGTAGCAGACACGAGGACAGACATCAGGGACGGAATCGCGGCTACAAAAACGTGGCCCTTGAATACGAGAAGTTGGCCGTGCAGTTGAGGGAGGCTGGGAGAAAACAGGCGAAAAGGTGCTCTCGACGTGGCGAGTGTGAGGACAGCCCTGTGCAGGTGCCCAGGTGAGCACAGGAAAGGCCACCTCATTCAGCCTGGTAGACCAGGTGGGCTTCCTGGAGGAGAGGACAGGTGAGTTAATCTTGGAGGCTGAGTGAGCGGGGCCCCAGCGGAGAGGGAATGAACGGGAATGCCAGGGAGGGAATCCCAGATAGGGTGGAATCCAGAGGAAGGGCTCGGAGGCTGACATCCTAAGGGCGGAATGGAGACAAGGGCAGAAGTCCTGCCGGGAGGGGAGGGTGGTGTCCTGGAGCGTCTTTCGCACTATGCGAGGAGCCTGGACTTTGGCCTGTGACCAGGGCTTCTCAGCCAAGGCACCGTGGACATTGGGGGCCAGATAATCCTCTGTGGGGGGCCTTCCTGTGCCGTGTAGAGGTTTTGGCAGCGTCCCTGGAGTCTTCTCACCAGACGCCAGTAGCAACACCTCTCCCCAGTTGTGACAACCAAAAACGTCTGCAGACATTGCCAAATGTCCCTTGGGAGGCAAAATGTTCCCCGTGATAGCCGCTGCTGTCAGTGACGGGCAGTCGTGGGAGATGACTCCGCAGTGCAGGTGTCCGGCCAGCGTGGCACCATCCCCTGACCCCCTGGTGGCTTTAAGGAGAGGGCTGTCGGGGGAGACGTCTAGGGGCAGGGAAACTCGTAGGACCGTATGGCAGTAAACCGCGGGAGAGGAGATAATGGGTTTACAAGAAGGCTTAGAACCGAGAGGGCTAGGGAGGTTAGACATGGTAGAGCCACCTGTGTCGTGTGTGAGCAGGGAGCGGAGAGTGCAGCGGCCGGTTACAGGAGCCGCGGGGCCAGGACAGCGCTGAGATGCGGAGTCTGGGGAGCAGGGGATGCCGACGGGGAGAGAATGCAGGGGGAGGGACGGGGTGCAGGAACAGCGGGGAGAGCCTGGCCTGGACACTGAGCCAGGGGAGGCCTCTGCAGCTAGTCAGCGGGTGGAGGAGGCTTGTGTAGCTTAACCCCTGACGCTCCTGACGGATCCGCCCGCACAGCGCAGGACCCGGCCATCGGATCCCCAGAGAGCTAGAGCAGCATCGCCCGTGTCCCTGGGAGTCGGCGTTTGCCGGGGCACGCTTTGCAATGCCGTGTCCTCACTTTGGACGTGGAGGTTTAGAACGAGGGGCAAGAGGCTCCCAGAGAGGAAGGAGGTTTAACTGCAGGAGGAGTTGGATGGAAGGGCAGAGACACAGCACGGTCTCGCCCTGTCTCTCCCCACCTCCGTCTTGGGGTGCCTTGCACCTGGGCTTCCTGCAGAGCCTTCCACAGGCCAGGCGTGCCCCTCACCTGCACGGGTTCCCGCCCTTCACCCGGCTGGGCTCTCACTTCGTCTCGCAGAGAGCTCCAGCTCCTTGTGCCGTGGCTCTCACATCTGTGAGCGTCATCAGCGCATTTGCTGTTTGCTGAGCTTTGCTCTCGGCCCCTGGCGTGGCGATCCCACGAGATCGGGGACGATGACTTGCTTTTCCGCAGCTCTACCCTAGTGCCCAGCTCCGTGCCTGGGACAGGCAGTCACTCGGTGCACACTTGGTCATCATTGGTTCAATGACTTTGCTGAACAAATGAGGAAGGTGCGGAAGGGCACAAGTGAGGTCTCCGGGGGCTGAGCTGTGGCTTCGTGGCACTGCGGCAGGGAAGGGCTGACTAAGAGCTGGCTGGGTCAGATCTAGGATTTAGACTTTCCTGCACGTGTGACAAATGTGTAGCATTCGTGGATTTGAGTGAAGAGAGAGGCGAGGTCACCGGCGCTTGAACGGCCTCCCCGATGCCCGGGAAAATCTGCGGCTCTGACGTAGCAGGTGCCACCGTTCACTCCAGGTCGATCCTCTCGAACAGAAACCAACCTTTCATGATAAATAGTTTTTTGAAAATGAGAGTTAATTGGAACTTGGAAAATGAAACAAAATATGAAACAAATGTATTTTGTCTCATGTGTAATAAAATTCAGTTATGGTTAAAACTTAAAAAATAATTTCTACTTATCTTTCTATGCCTGGCTTGTATTCTTAAAGAATGTAAAAAGTTGATGTTAAGTGTCTTACCACAAAAATGGTAACTGTGTAAAGGTAATGCATTTTTTAATTAGCTAGATTTAACTATTCCACAATGTATACACACTTCAAAACATTGTCTCGTACGTGATAAATACCTACAATTTTATCTGCCAATTTCAAGAAGTAAAAAATAAAAAATTCTTAGAATAGAAATTTTTGGTAAACTTTTTTAATAAAAATTTTCAGACTAATTTTTATGACAGGATGCTACAGTATCCTTCCCTTTGTGTTTAGTTTTGCTATGTTATCATAAGCGTGGTCACATTTGCAGACAAATAGTTGGGTCTTCACAAATTTTCCCAGGAATCTGTCCTAGTCAATTACACGATTCTCACACATTCTCTGCAGAAGGACCTCTGATATCTTCATCCCTGTGGAGCTTCTCAGGCTAAACTGACAATTAGCTGTCAGCTGCCAGCTCCTCTTTGTCAAGGTCTTTGAGTAAGATTTAAGCCATTCTCCAAGATCACTTTTATTGATTTCTAGAAGTTCCATGTATTTTACAATTTTTGCAGTTTCTCTTTACAATTCAGTCGTATTTTCTTGACATCGCATTGTCTGCGTCTCTGCCGGTCGTCGAATGAATCACCAGCGACCCGACAGAATGAACAAAGCTTGAGTCAAACAAGGACAACTAGTTTGTAAGTGGCCAGTTCATTAATGAACGTCTTCCTGTGTTGACGACTTTTGCTTCTCTGCGCAGCCTAGTGTCTCCGAGGTTTGGATAACGGAACGTGGGTGGGGATGGTCCTCTGTCTCACACCACACTTTCCTCTTTCAGTCTTCACTCTGTTTTTCCACCAGGAATGTCCTAACCCACCTCCCAACTGTTACCTTCCTCGTTGACGTTTTCCTAATCCATCTGTCAGATTTATATTTACTTTCTTGCTCTTTCGCTTTTTTATTTTTATTCTCCTTTTAGCCTCTGTGATACAGGATCAAATACGAATGCTTCAGTGCAGTTTTTAAAAAGTAGCTATATCTGCCTCATGGGACTGACATTTTTCAATACCTGTCTGATACTTGATACTCAAATACAAGGATAAATCTACTTAGAGACCCTCCCAAAGTGCTGTTACTTGCCTTTTAAAAACTAACATACATTGTCTGTTCATAAATTGACATAGACACAGGGAGACAAACGCACGCACAGACACCGGGTACCACTTTTGGTCGACTAAGTCACAGATCACCTGACTCGATGAGTGTGTCCCACTATCACCTGACCGGGTGCCCTAAAACCCACACCTTTGCTACTTTGGTCCCATGTGCCTACTGCGTCGCAGCCGCACACTGAAATAGACTCTAGTCATCTGTCACACGCCAATCTCTCCTCCTAGACTTTCAAATCCATGAAGGAAAATATTGGGCCATGTTTTTCTTTAAATACCAAATATCTAGTAGAGTATTGAATATAGCAGGTGCTTACAAAGTATTAGTTTAACAAGTACCGAATGTGTGTGGGCTTTTTATTATAATTAATAGATATAATGATACTAAGTTGCAAGCTCCTAAAAGGTAGAGACAATACTCGGTCACGATGTAGCTCAGTGATAAGCCTCCTAGTTCCGACAGATCCATGCAGGCACCACGCAAGCTCTGCCTCGGTCTGCCTGCCCTGCCACCTGGCTGTTGCTCCTCGGGCAGACGGCTTGACCACAGCCTGTGTCCGTCACCCATAAGGTGAGAGAATTGGACTCGCTGGTGCACAGGGACAATGCCTGCCACTCAAGCATTCTGTGAATCACTGAACAATACGTAACTTACTGTGCACAATATTGCCTTCTAACCATTCCACAATTTGTTGCTTATCCATAGAGTAAAGTGGTTTTTAAAAAATCCTGCATTTTGCATTCCCCAGGAGTAATCTACTAATATGTCAACTTCCTTCCAGTGCAGTATTTAATCCAGTAACCATTTCACCTCCCTGATAAAGACGACTCACCATCTGGTGGTGAAAAGTTTGAGATGTTTTGGAGGCAACATTTTATCAAATAGAACCTTTATCTTATTTTTATCAGATTAATCTCCAAAAACGTTCGAGTGCCACTATAATGCAGAAAATGCCGTGGATTCTTATTATGGGGAGAGAAAAACTAAAGCACAAAAGGTGGCACAGGACAGAACATTTATTACGAGGCCATCAGGAAAGGCCATTTCTTCTTGTTGTTCAAAGATACAAAGAAACAAACTCTTCCTTTTAAGTGCATATACTTACTACGGGACACTACCAAGGATAAAACTGCTCCGTTGTTTAGATTGTAGACACGTAACTTTGGAGTGTGTTGTGAAAACTTTTACCTTGAAGCATCAGTTCCTTAAATAAAGGAAAGCCAGTCTGCGCTAGTGTGTGGGGAGAACAGCAGCGTGTGGGTTTCAGGTTGGTATGCAAATTCATGGTCATTATTTGGGGCAAAGAATATAACTTTCAGGAGGATAGACAAATCCACAAGTGGAAAATTCAGCACGGTGAAAGAGTGATACGGAGAGCAAGAGACTCTGGCTGCCACGGGAGATTTTAGAGCAGGTAAGAAGATGTCCTGGGTGATGTACAGTCATCCTATCATGTAGGGACCAAAGAAAATGTTGAAAAGGTCAGAGATTTGGCTGATTCAGATACATGATTAACTGTGAGAATGATGGCTGAAGAGTTAAATTTAGACCAAGAGACAGATGCTCACATTCTGGAAGAAAACTTGAACACGAGGAAAGTTTCTGTGAAGACGGTGCCAAGCGCTTTGAGTGATGAACAGAAACAGCGGAGTCTTGACATTTGTTCTGATCTTTCAGAGGGAGCCGGATGAAATAGTGCTTTGTGAGGAAACCAGCACCCAGGAATGAACCAAGGAGCAAGAGAGCTCGGACTCCAGGGACGAGAGGCCGGAGCGGAAGCACCGACACTCTGACACGCCCCTGCAGGCCCGCGCCTTTGTGGAATCATGTGTTGTTTGCGCAGCGCACGCTGACTGAGCACATGCTGGCTGCACGGCACTGTGAGGAGCACAGCGAGGGTTATAAACGCGGAGAAGACGTTTCCCTTCCCTGCAGCCGCGCACAGCCTGGTGAGCGCGAGTGAGACGCCCTCCTGAGAATCGCACAGAACGCCACGACCCCAGGCAGCAAGGGACGAGAGCCGCACGACCCAGCCCTGTGTGAGACGCCCACAGCTCTCCTTGGGGAAAATACCGATGTGTTTCTTCAGTACTGACGGTTTACTCAACTCACCGTTTCAAGTGGAATCGTCATCAGCACATTCTGAATAAACTCTGCCGCGACCTTTGCGTCACGCAAAAGGGGAAGCTACGGTGGGTGGCTTCGCCACGAGGTTGGCTCGGGAGTCCGTCTTCCGTGCAGTCGTTTTGATCTGTGTTGTTGATAAGTGGATAACACAGATGCAAAATAAAAACTCAGATGCTCTCGTAGAGGGCTAAACTTTCTGAGAAGAGTCAAGAAGAGGATGTAGGTGTCAAAGGAATTCCCAAAACGGAGTCCACCTGTGGCTTCTCCAGTTGACAGCTCCAGACAGAAGGATGTCCACTTCATCATCTGAAGGTTTGGCGCGTTTGTTACAGAAGTCAGTCTCCTCGCTGGAGGTCACGTGCCGTGTGCATTTCTTCATTCAGAAATCTCGTGTTGGGTTTTTACCGTGTGCCGGGCGCTCCGGTGCAGCTAGCTTACGTGTCCATTTTGTCGGAAGTTTATAGACTGCTCAGTTTTCACCAACGATCAGCAAATTACTGGACTCCATGTTGACACTTAGATTTGAACCTAAATGTCTATTTATTTTGCCATCCACATTAAGGAAACATTATAAAGAGCTTTTAAAAGAAAAACAAATAGCGCTGGGGACAAGGGAGTGGAAAGAATCCCGATGTATCACGTAGCCGGTTTCAGCAAACGTCGCATCAGAAACCAATAGACCCTGATGAGAACGAGCCGCAGCGCTAAATAAATATCCCGTGACGCTTAATTAACTCAGGTAGAAATCTTCTGATTTTCTGATTTCCTGTGGACTTCAGCCCGCTTGCGGATAACAGTGTCTGTGTGGGTGCGTGTGTGACGAACACGGAGGGAGATCTTAGACAGTAACGGCAAAGTGAATAAATTTCACTGCGTGCAACAAACTGGGGACTAATAACGATTCCGACTCTGCCTTTCACTCGTTCTGGTCCAGACCAGAGCCACGGCAAGAAGGAGAGTGCGGCATGGACGCAGTCTCTTCTGTATGTTTTCGGGGATTCTTATAAATGCAGAACTCAGCAAGCACACAGCAATACGAATAAAAAGTTACTAGATGTGGCCAGGAGGAAAGCAACAAGGAGGCAGAGCAGGCATGTAACTTACTGTGTGAGATGCCTTCCAAAAAAGGGGTGTTCAAGCCATCGTGGCCTAACCAGGATGCGACAGCACAGCGGCTGACGCACAGCGTGCGAAGAAGACCCTCCTTCTCCTCGGTTCAGAGGGCTGCTAGAGGGACGGACGCCTTCAGGAGAAGGAAAAAATTAAATTTAAAAATTCCAGCAAACCAAGAACCTACATGGCATTCAGAATAAATAATTGCTATTCTATTAGGCTCTGCCATGATTTATTAATAGGACATCAATGAGCAGTGATATAAAAGCTCTTGGTTTCAGTTGTCTTCAGAATTTTAGCCACGGCCATTTTAACACAGTCGGAGACATTGTCCTCTTTTGGAACGCACCGCAATGCAGCTCAGGCACCGAAGGAGGGAGGTTTATACCATCGAGACCCTAAAGCCATCTCTAAAGGCCATTTTTGTTCATTATTTTGTGTCCCAGGTTTTTGCCTTAGATTGTTGAATTTAGTTTTTCTTTTTCAAATGAAGAAAATTTGACTTACATAGAAATGAAAACTGTCACCCATAATAAATGGCTCTAAGGACCCTAAAATGCTGAACTTTAGCAAAGTGATCCGTAGGAGCTATTCATCAACTATTTTGGTTAAGGTAGCGATGGGGACTTTTTTCCTTTCTTTTTGCTGGCAACCACGATTTTAAGTTGTAATGAGTTATTTGAACAAAACTGCCAACTGAAATGCCCATATTTTTGTCATGAAAGATTGTGAGGTATTTTAAATTAGTCATGACCTTAGTGAATCCAAATGGAATAGAAACCTTTGAAAATGAAGTGCTCAATATAGGCAATTATTGTATTTCCACCCTGACTAATTTGCTGGTGGTATTCATGCGGGGCAGGTGGGGATGGGTTATAATTATAGCCGAATTATTCTAAGCTATCCATTTCAGGTGGTTGGGAAGTATGATGACCAGAGGAAAAAAATATATATATACACACACACATACAAGGAGGAACACATAGAAAATGCTGTTTTAAAATGTTAGCTTCACTTAAGGAGATAAACAAATTAGGGTCACTTTCTCCATCTTGGCGGTTATGCTGCCCAAAATATAAATAATATATGGAACCAGATAAAAACTAGTATATCCACAAACCAATAAAAAGAATTTTGGGGGTCTACAAGAAAATAAAAAGTAGTATTCCTAAAGTTCCCTGCATAAGCATCTTGCAGGACTGAGATCTTTCACGTGCCTTTAGAAGGTAGAGTGATCTTAGACTATGCCCTGAAAGTCCGACGGTCATTATCACATAGGAAGGATAAAATATTCTTATTGCACCATCTGTGGTAATTTCTACCAGCTTGATTCTACACTTGTGTTTACAGAAAACACATCTTTATACCAGAGAGAGGAAAAATCGCCTCCTTGTAGACACCTGCAAGATTAGCTGTTCAGAAAAGACACATAACCTTAGCGACTACATCAAGCTAAGAGAGTCTTCTTTTCACCTCTGCAGAATTAAATCACCATTTATTCCGCAGAACGTATTCACTTTTATCCATTATCATTCTTAACTCTGTCTATATAAGCTCTTCATTATGCCAGGGTGATAAATGTGCCTATAGATATTACATATTTCAGGCTAACGTGGTGTGAGGTAGGGATTTCATGCTTAATATCTAGAATTTCACTCGTTTGCTCTGTAAGCACATCTGCACATTTTTGTCCACACTGGCCCATTTTCAGGGCGGCCGTCTTCCACGGGGGAAGAGCGCTTCTTACGCAACGCCGTCCATGTCTGCCGCATCTGCAGCTCTAAGGCTGGGCGCTGTGTGCCGGCCACCCATGAAGTCAGTTCCTTCTCCCGTGGGTACAAAACCACAGTGAAGCTTGGGATAAGTGACACTGGGCTGCATGGCAATAATTCATGTGCAGATATAAGATTAAACATTGTAAAGAAAAAGCCAGAACCATGATTAGCATTCGGAAGCAGGATCAACAAATTTCAAAGATAAGATAAGCCAATGAAGTTAACTTAATGACTACTTAAAATACATTAGAAATATCTAGTTTCATCTCAATGTAATTTGTTGGTCATTTGATATTTGAGTCTCTTGCAGGACATATAAATAAATCACTGTAAAATGGAGCCACAGAATCGACAGTGACACAGTCACAGCGAGCCCAGTGTACACACGCTTTTAAGATACCTTTGAGCTCATTGAGCAGGCAAGCTTTTATTTTCGTATGTAGACTGACTTGGGAAGGACTATAATGAAGAAAGAATAGCCTTTCTCATTTTTTAAAATTATACTAACTTCAAAATACACACATATTGAAAAGATACTAATTATATATATACGTATATTTGTGAATGATTTCAATTATTCAAGAAAATCTTTTAAAAGTAAGCTAATTTTTTCCATGACAGATTTCACAAAATTCCATCTTTCCATCAGGAAAACGTCTGTGGCTCTGGAGGATGATTGCGCCTGGGCGTTGCCCTCTTTCTGAAAGAGCGCACGAGAGCAACCCGGGGACAGGAAAGCTGAGCTCTCCTCTCACCCGTGAGCATCTCATCCTAGTCTGCACCCTGGCGTGGTGGTGAATATCACTTTGCGTTTGTTTGTTTGTTTGTTTGTTTTGCGAGCTGTAGGATTCCAAGAAGGAAGAACCCTGAGAGATGCTGACTGTGTATCTAAGGGTACACGGGGGAGCGGTCCTCCCACCCTTCTCAGAGTGAGAAAATTATTCTTAAAGCCACATCTAGTGACTTTTCTGTACACCGTTTATTAACACCAAGTTCAATTTACATACTCATCATATACAATGATATGCATAAAATACATCGGACAGCAAACTTTGACATTTTAAAATCACCACCGAAGAGAAAAGAGAGCGAATTACCTTCGAGGGCCTACGGAACCCCAAAGCAAGCGGCTTCTTGCCAAGGTGATTCCAGGCACTGCCCGCGACTCCAGCAGCCACCTGTTTTACAGAGGAGGGAACCGGAGCTCATCAAAGTTAGGCGACTGCTCTCAAGTCACAGCAGGCGGAAGGCACGAGGGATTCCAGCGGAGGCGGGAAGCACAGGCGGTGTCTGTGTGAAGGGCAGACGCCCATTCCCACGGAAAACTCTCCGTGATGTGCCGATCCTCACAGCTCCGAGCGGGGACTCCGCTAGCACCCACATCTCCTGCAAAACGGCCACGGGGGTAACCAGTTTAGCATATTTTTATCAGTAAGGGGAGTGTCAAGTGTTTTGATTTCTCAGTGCATTTTATTGCTTATTTTTTTCTTTACAATAAGACAAAAATCAATGAATGCTCTTTGAGTTTTATGAACTCTCATAAAGGCAAGAGGCATGTATGCACAAATATTTACACATTCAGTTTGCATGAATTGTGGTGTGAACTCTTTCCGCAATGGGGAGGAATAAGTCACCTTCTCAGTGTATGAGTCTCTGAGGATTTCCGATTTCACAGGCATCATTTCATTAATTTTCACAACGTTCTGGAAAGGCGAGGTGAGGATGATTAGTTTTCCTGGCGGGGCTGTCCATGAGATCCAGGGCCCAGAGAGGTTGAGTGACTTGCTCAAGGCCACAGAGCGTCCCAGGAGTTTAAGGGAGGCCAGAGCAGGGCCCCTCCCATAGGCAATCTTACTTTTAAAAGAAATGAAAGTAAAATGCTGAATTCTAAAAGGCCAGATACCTTGAAATACACCCTGGGGCCCTAGTTGTTTTTCCTATGTGCACTGATCACAATCTGAAAGAAAGATTTGCTTATATTGTGTGTCTAGGTAGCTACTTCCTTATGTCAGCATCACGGAAATGAAAACGTACACCCAAAGAAGATGTAAGGTCTTTAGCGAACACCAAAATTCCATAAATAATGGAGACCACTGTGGAGGCCTTGGGTTTTGTGCTCTATCTTCTTTTCTTCAATTGTCAGTTTTTTAAAAAATCAGAAATGAGGCACACCCTCATCCACATACACCCCAAGAATGGACCACAGGACCTCATGCTGACACGCCTGCCCTCTGGGCCCAGCGGGAGTCAGGATGGGAAGGAAGGCCACGCCCAGCGGCTTCAGACTTGATGAAAAATTTGAATTCATGTATTTCAGTAGAGCTGTGCACCAAGGCTGATTTTCTTAAAATAAAGCCTTCATTTTATAGCAGTTTTAGATTTGGAGAAAAACTGGGAAGACAGTGCAGAGAGTTCCCCCACGCCCCACACCCAGGTCCCCCTGTTGTTAACGTGCCGCATTGTGGGGCATTTGTCACAATTGGTGACCGAATGTCGACACATCATCATCACACAGCCCCGCAGTTTTCAGATGTCTTCAGTTTGCCCAGCGTCGCCTTCTGGGCCAGGACCCCACGCAGGACGCCATGCTGCACGGGGTTGCTGCGTGTCCCGAGGCTCCCCCGAGCTGGGACGGTTCTCACAGCTGCATCGTTTCTGACCCTCTGCGCAGTTTCGAGGAGGACTCGCGGGCATTTTACGGCACACCCTCACCTCGGGTTTGCCTGGCGTTTTCCTCGTGGTCAGACGAGGGGTCTGGGGGTTTCTGAGAAGACCACAGAGACGAAGTGCCGTCTTGACCACATGACATCAGGGGTAACACGTTCAACAGGACTCACCGAGGATGCTGTTGGCCTTGTCACCTGTCCCAGGTGGGGCTCGCCAGGTTCCTGCACTGTGGAACCTCCCCCTTTCCCGTCCGTGTGTGGGAGGAAGCCACCGGGCACAGCCCGCACTTCAAACGGGGGAGGTTTTGCTCTACCTTCCTGAGGGAGGAGAAGGGATGGATATTTTATTTATCATTTTTAATGCATAACTAGAAACCAAAAAGCAAAATAAAATATTAGGATGTGTATCCATGTTTCGATTCCACACACAGTTCGGTATTGACAACGCTCACTTATGATCCCGCTGTGCGGCTGCAGATGTGGGGTCTCTCTGACCCCTTTTACCACCGTTCCCAGGACCGAGCACATCTCAGTGACCCCGAGGAGCCCTCCCAGGCATCATCCACGGGCTCCACCAGCAGCAGCCAAATGCCTACACGTGCGTGGGTGACAATGTCCTTTTTCGGTAACCAGAGTTAGCCTGGGCAGTATCTAGGGTCTCCACACACTTAGGCCTGGGGCCACGGGTTATCTGAGGGAAGAAAGATTAAAATTTTCTCCTTTCCCTTGTCAGATTGTGTGCATTCATTAATTAATAAGCCTCTTTGCAAACTCCTTGTGGGTAACTAGACAGATTGAATGTCTCTATTACAAAATCTTTGCACAGATTTACTGAGGCGTTGTAATTAATCTCTCTATAGTGGACCACCCTGATTCCCATTAAAAAATGTCACCTGGGTCCCCCCAAACCCTGTGGTGTGACTAGTTTGTCTGACAGGGAGTGTCTTGTTGAGTCACCTCCTACAGGTTTAGCAAGCAGTGGTTTTCTTTCGCCAGTGGGAGCACCGCCCTGAGAAAACCTCACGGTGTGCAGATTATTCACGTGGGCGGTCTGCTGAGGGCCGGGCAGTCGCAGCTGCATTAAGTTTGTTTTTTTCCCTAAGGTTTAACATTAGCACTTAGTCTTCCTATTTTTTGTTGCTGTTGTTCTTGTGTTTTTATTTTTTCTAAACCCCAGTGGAAGACAACCTTTTACTGTGAAAAGTAATCCAACCAGCTAGCTTCAGAGTCTCAGTAGACAAAGTGAGTTGACCTCAGTTCATCTTCATGCAACTTAGGACAAATTGATCTATTTTATTTCTAACTAATTACCATCTGAATGCTGACTTTGCCTTCCTAAGAGTAGCACACTGGAAAGTCCGCATTCGAGAATGCTGATGTGATGCAGGGACGCACCCAGACCCACACGCGAAAGCAGAAACAGTTTCCTTAGGTGACTCCTAAGCAGTTCGGCAAAATAATGAAGACACGCTGATCCTTTTGTTCAGAAACTAAAAAAAACCAGTAAAGAACAAAAATAATTCTGCGATGTATATCTTATCACATGCATCTTTACGTGAGGGGAAAACCTCCACGACCCACACTGAGCATCAATCACTTGCAGGAGCCCTGAACAGGTGGGGCTTGTCCAGGACGGGTGGAGTGGGCGGCCACCAGGGTCTTGTCGGTCAGGACATCCTGTCTGTCCTCAGAGATCTTATCATCAATATAAATTATAATCATTTGTTTACTTAAATGTTAGTGGTGTGTGCTAATATAAGTAAGTACTGCTGGGGATAGGGACACACGACACAGAGCTCCCCTCCTCTAGACGTCAGGAGACGTCTGCAGAGCAGGGGAGCCCCACAGCCAGTGACAGTGCAGTGTTGTCATCCATGCTGGCCCATGGTCACTGAGCCTCCCCATGCCCAGGGACTGTGATTGTCCTTGAATTTGTGTGTGCAGTTTCCATCCGTCCTGCAGACAAGATTGTTATCCTCACTTGAGCAGGCTTTTCCAAAGTTGTTCAACTCCAGGCAAGGCCAGTTCGGATGGAAAATGGTGGAAGAGATGAAGGCAGCTGTGTTGTGCCGTAGATTTATCAGCTGTACATCATAAACAGCCCCCAAACTTAGTGGTCTAAAATTCTCTTTCACAATTTCCATAAGTCAGGAGTTTGGGGATGGAGTGGTTCTAGCCTGGGTTCTTTCATGAGGTGTAGTCAAGACTTCAGCCAGGGCTGTTTGCCTGCAGTGGGGCAAAGAACCAGCTTCTAAGCCAGCTCACGTGCAAGGCAGTGTTGGCTGTTGACATCTGGTCTCAGGTTCCTTCTCGGGGCTGTTTGAGTGTCCTCCTGCCATGGCGGCTGGCTTCCGCAGAATGAGTGATCCAGGAGATACCAGGCAGAAATTATCCTTTTATGGAATGCCCTGGGAAGTCCCATAGTGTCATTTACACCACAATCTGTTTACTAGAAGTGATTTGCTGAGTAAAAATTATTAAAATAACAGTCTATAATCTACTTTGGGAAAGATAAGAAAATTCTATCCTTAAAGTTCTCTAACACTGCTTTAGAATAGTCCTCTAGACCAGGTGCTTGCAATTTTTTTCTGTAGAGCATCAGGTAATAAATATATTTAGCTTTGTCGTCCGTTGGTCTCTGTCTCAGCTACTCAATTCTACCACTTTTATAACACAAAGCAAGCAACGGAAAACATGTGGCAGCATTTGGCCCCCTGACCACAGTTTGCTGATCCCTGCCTCCAAAATTTCTCAAGTAATACAATAGAAGCCATTGGTTTTATCACACAAACTAGACGATTTTTCAAATTCTCAGATACTACAATGTAAGACAGTGCAAATAAAGGATACAATGAGGAAAAAGGAAAAAATAGTTCCTCCCACTTAACAGTGCATTGTAAATATTTATTCATTTGGTTATATAATTTTATATCAATATATGAATTTTTCAATAGTACTATTCACACAGGTGGAATAGTTGCATCAAATCATACCCCAAATTCAATTTTTTAATATTTTTCCAAATTGTGTTCTAGTGAAGATGGACTCAAGTTGCTGGACTCAATTTTTTTCTGTGGAGCATCAGATAATAAACATATTTAGCTTTGTAGGCTGTTGGTCTCTGTCTCACTGCTTGCAGTCTCACTAGAAGGTCTTGGGGATGCTGATTTTCTCACACTGTGACTGTCTTAGTCCATTTTCTGTGGCTGTAACAGAATCCCTGAGCCTGGGTGATTCATAAAGAGAGGAAATGTATTTGGCTCACAGCTCTGGGGACTGGGAAGTCCAAGGCCAAGAGGCCACACCTTGTGAGGGTTTTCTTGTTGCTCTGTCCATGGCAGAAGGCAGAAGGGCAAGAGAGCTCGAGTGGGACAGATTGAACTCACACCCCTGATCCCCTTTATAATCTGCATTAATCTGCCCATGAAAGTGGAGCCCTCCCAATGTAAACAGGTCTCATTAGGCTCCATCTCCCAACACTGTTGCACTGGGGAGTAAGTTTCCAGCATATGATTTGTGGGGCACACATTCAACCCACAGCAATCACCAATACTCTATATTATCCATTTTTAATGCCTTGCATGTTATTGACTACAAAAATAGCCATTTATGTTTATACTTATTTCTTGGCCACTTATGTTTATTGGCCATATATGTTTGTTCTTTGATGATTTGGGGACTGTCGTCTACACCCCTACTCCTGTCACCATTCTGAGTGGCTCTGACACCCACATGGATGCATGGTCCTTCTAGCATCTGAGTTTCTCCGTTCTTTTACTCCCTCATCAGCAACTACTCTTTCTTACCGCTTGCTCTGATGAAAAGCCCCAGGCCATACACTTGAATCATCATTGTTAATAATTGCACCATCTCTAAAATTTCTGTCTTCATACTCCCACCTAGCAGCTGTCACTTTCTCTGGTGTGATATGCCGGCACTTTTTGACTGCACCAAGACATCAACTCTGTAAGTATTTCATAGATGCAATTGCTAAGGGAGTGCCAAAAAAACCCCACGATTTTAAATCCAAAAGTCCCTAAACTAAATTAGTATAGTTTATCAATGTTAAAATGAACATGAAAACTTATCCATACCAGAATGGAACATGTCTATTATGGAACACCATTCTCATTATGCCCTTTAGCTGGGCAAAAACGTCCACTTTCCAAAGTTAAATTGTGCATTTTCTTCCTTACATGATTCTCAAAATGTAGAAAATCTGGGAGTCCCATTGGCCTTTGTTGGAAATGGAATTTTTTTTCTTTCATGCACTTATTCCTAATACACGCTCCTGGGATTTAGATACTTTCATCCGTTTAACTGGTCTTGGGGCAGGGGGAAGTCACATCTGCTTCTCTGTCCCTGCTCTATGGCTAACGCATAACGGTGGGTGTCTCTCGTCACTGTCTGAAAACTACTTGGTCTGTGGCATACGCCTTGTGGAGCTCTGTGGAGCTTCACTTCCCTCCCATCCTTACTGATTCTATGCCTTTTTCAAACTAAATCAAATTAGCCCATCTAACATTTTGATACTATCTTGCTCATTTTCATGTTGTATTTTCAAAGGTCTCATTAATCTACTAAGCAACTATCATTTTAGGTGTCTCATAAACCTATTAACCAACTACCATTTTACAGTTATGGAGTTAGTCTCCATTTGGTAACTGCAAAATTAGCTGGTCATTTTTCTAGGCATCATGAGAAATTACAGAGTATTTGAAGTGCCTTTCCTTGTATTCAAAATATCTAAACTAAGAGCTAAGGTAAACACGTAATGTTATATAAAACTTCAAATTGACATGGAATAATTACATATCTATGAATAGATATGTATTATAAATGTTTATATATATTTGTATGTGTGTAGATAAATATGCATGACATCCACAAACCTATTTAAAAGCTTACTGTATATGCATGTGTGTGTGAGTGTATGTGTGTGTACGAATTTCTAACATAATTATTGTGATAGAGGTAAATGGTACACCAATAAGAAAACTAGATAATAGAATTTTTGGCTCATGTTCTGCCTAATTAAACTAAAGTGTATTTCTGAATACATGTGGGGTTTTCCATGGAAACATACAAAAAAATATAATGTAATTAAAATATACATTCAGAGGATTCAAATCTTCTTGGTACTAACTAATTTTGGAAGGCTTTTAATCTTATTCTTTCATTTTGCTCTGGAAAATTTTAACATTATTTTATTAAGAAAAATATAAGAAAGAAAAAAACAAATGAATATTTATTCTGTGATCTCGGAAACTTATAATTTTTCTTCTTGAAATACCATGCAAGATTCAGTTGGATTTCAAGCCTCTTATTTCTATATTGAAGCCACCATCAGGGCAGAAGAAAATGTGGCACCTTCATGTCTCAGTGGTCCAAGGAAACACATTCAGGCCCTGCACTCTGCCTTCACGTGGGGCTGATTCAAAATGGAATGTGGCTTTTTAACAATAGCCTTTTTCACACGGTACGGTGGTATCTCATTGTGGTTTTAATTTGTATTTCCCTGATGATTAGTGATGTTGAACATTTTTTCATATTTTTTTTGGCCATTTGTCTATCATCTTTTGAAAAAAAATCTATTCATATCTTTTTCCCGCTTTTTAATGGAGTTGTTTTTTTCTTGGTGATTTGAGTTCTTTGTAGATTCTGGTTATTAGCCCTTTATTGATGTATAGTTTGCAATATTTTCTCCCATTCTGTAGGTTGTCTATGTACTCTGTTGATTATTTCCTTTGCTGTGCAGAAACCTTTTAATTTTAATTAAGTTTCATTTATTTATTTTCATTATTGCTATATTTGCCTTTGAGGTTTTAGTCATAAATTCTTTGCCTAGGCCAATGTCTAAAAGAGTTTTTCTGATGTTTCCTTGTAGAATGTTTATGGTCTCATGCCTTACATTTAAGTCTTTTATCCGTCTTGAATTAATTTTTGTTTATGGTGAGAGGTAGGGGTCCTGTTTCATTCTTCTGCATGTGGCTATCCAGTTTTCCCACCACCGTTTATTGAATAGGGCTTCCTTTCCCCAGTGTAAGTTCTTGTTTTCTTTGTCAAAGATCAGTTGGTTGTTTGTAAATGGCTTTATTTCTGGTTTCTCTTTTCTGTTTCATTGGTCTCTGTCTCTACCTTTATACCAGTGCCATGCTGCTTTGGTTACTATAACTTTGTAATATAATTTGAAGTCAGCAAATATGGTACCTTCAGATTTGTTCTTTTCTCTTAAGATTGCTTTGGCTATACAGGCTCTTTTTTGGTTCCAAAAGAAGCTTAGAATTACTTTTTCTAGATTTGTAAAATATGACTTTGGTATTTTGATGGAGATTATGTTGAATCTGTAGATCACTTTGGGCCATATGGACATTTTAACAATGTTGATTCTGCCAACCTATGAGCATGGGGTGTTTCTCCATTTGTGTTATCTATGACTCCTTTCGTCAGTGCTTTGCAGTTCTTGGAGAGATCTTTTGCCTCCTTGGTTAAGTGTATTTCAAGGTATTTTATTTTCTTTGCAGTTATTGTGAATGGTGTTAAGTCCTTGATTTGACTCTCAGCTTGACTGTTGTTGCTATATAGAAAGGTTACTGATTTGTGTACACTGATTTTGTAACCTGAGACTTTGCTGAATTTATTTATCAACTCTAGGAATCTTTTAGTGGAATCTTTAGGGTTTTCTGAATACAAGATCATATTGCCAGCAAACAGGGATAATTTTACCTCCTCTTCCCCAATTTGGATGCCCTTTATTTCTTTCTCTTGCAATAGATGTGGGTGTGGATGCAGACAGAAAAGAACACTTACACTTTGTTGGTGGGCCTGCAAATTAGTACAACCTCTATGAAAAATAGTATGGAGATTCCTCGAAGAAATAAACATAGACTTACCATTTGATCCAGCAATCCCACTACTAGGTATCTGCCCAAAGGAAAAGGAATCATTTTATAAAGAAGACACTCACACCCAAATGCTTATCACAGCCCAATTAATTCACAATTGCAAAGATGTGAAATCAACCTAAGTGTCCACCAATTCATGAGTGGATAAAGAAAATGTAGTGTATATATACCATGGAGTACTATCCAGGCATAAAACGGGATGAAATAACATCTTTTGCAGCAACTTGGATGGAACTGGAGACCCTCATCCTAAGTGAAGCATCTCAGGAATGGGAAAACAAACGCCACATGTTCTCACTAATAATTGGGAGCTAAATGATGGGTACACACGGGCACAAATAAATGTGAAGGACATTGGAAACCAAGAAGGGGAGAGGCTGGGTAGACGGTAAGGGCTAAAAACTTACCCATCAGACACGATGAACACTATGCAGGTAATGGACACACTAAAAACCCCGACTAAAACATTATCTGCGGTATCCATGCAACAAAAACACTTGGACCACCGTTTATATTTTGAAATAGAAAGAAAGAGAGAGAAAGAAAGAAAGAAAGAAAGACAGGGAGGAAGGAAGGAAGGAAGGAAGGAGGGAAGGAAGGAAGGAGGGAAGGAAGGAAGGAAGGAAGGAAGGAAGGAAGGAAGGAAGGAAGGAAGGAAGGAAGGAAGAAATAAAATAAAGTAATTAGAACTGAAAAAAATGAAATGCGTGCCGGCAGATTCTTCAGTTCTAGGGTGGCTACCCCAGTGAGTGACGAGTGTCGCTCCCACGGTGGGTGGCGTAACAACCGCAAGTCCATGTCATCGCAGGAGGTGAGCAAACGAGCCCCAGGACGCCTCCTGTTTCCTTATCCTTCCCGTCAACTTCCATTTCTTTTTCAGGGACTTGCACTTTATTCTGAAACAATCAGTCACAATGATTTTGACCTTTGGTTTTATGCTAGATGGTTTCCATTATGAGATGTGAATTTTCTTC